>BGPR01007246.1:0-72739 GCA_013235015.1 Araneus ventricosus | reverse complement strand
CCTACGAAGAAATATTCTCTAATTTTTCTACATTAAGGAAATTCCGATTTTTTTTTTTTTTAATTTTAAATACATTGGTTAGCAAACGAATGAAAGTATTATAGGGTGAGGGGGCGGCAGAAATTAAATGGCACGATAGCGTCTTCGGCTCTAGAAACGGGCCTGTCTAATATAAGGGATCTATTCTGGTACCCCTAAGACAACAGTATAACAGAGAGTAGGCGCAGACTAATTTCGAAACTCCAGCATTATTACACTAATGTTCTTTTATCTTGTAATTTCGATTATTTCTGGTGAAAACTTCAGAAAATATTATCTGAAAAAATCTCATTGATGCCAAGTTTACATGCAGTAACTAAAAGTGTAAATAATATTGCGCTACTTTTTGGCTCAAGATTTTAGAATGTAATAAAATTTTGAGATTCTAAAAGTATTGTTCTGAAATTAAATAAATTCTGAAAATATCAAAAACGTATATGTACAATTAAAAGAAGTTGAGTTATGATGCTTTTCATAAAAATGTCATAGATTACCGCTTTTCTTTATTAATATATAAATAGAGAGCATATACTTATCCTCCGATAGTTTTGGTAAATTCATTCGAGTCCACAAAAATAAACAAAAATTAAATATTCGCATAATTGATGTATGTTTAATTTTTAAACACAGCGCGAAATGACCCTAATAAAAATGAAATGTAAATATTTTATTTTCAAGAAAAGGGAAAAAAAGATTCTGGAAATGTTTACTGTGTTTAAAATTATGGGAAATTTAATCAATTGTATTTGATAATTTTAGTATAATTGTAATCGTTTTTTTAGTTCTATCAGATGTTTATTTGCATGGAGAAGGATCTTGTGTTTCTGTCACTGTTTTTATTTGCAAGCACAGTTCTTATTTCGGTGATAAATATTTACTTTCTTTTGAGTTTAGTACCCAAGGGTAAAGTTATCGTTTTACACTTTCAAAAAAAGTACATTTTTGTCCATTATTAGTTTCTACCAAGAAAATAATTTATATAAGTAACCACAAATGCTAGAATAGCTATCAAAAATTATCTTCTTTACATTATATTTAATCGAATCTTTGCATCTTATTAAAATTTAAATCAATAAATTTATTATTGATGATCATTACAAGTGTATAGAAAGCGAGATAGATGTAGTTAACTAACGTGCATAATAAGAGCCCTACCAAATGAAATCTA
Source organism: Araneus ventricosus (assembly GCA_013235015.1). Lineage (NCBI taxonomy): Eukaryota > Metazoa > Arthropoda > Arachnida > Araneae > Araneidae > Araneus > Araneus ventricosus. The sequence continues at coordinate 71,532 of BGPR01007246.1, read as the reverse complement.
GTTGCAGCAGCAGAAACTGCAAAGGAGGAATCTCCTTCTCAAAGCAAAAACGAAACTGCAATAAAAAATGAACCCCCACGGGGGAACTGTTCGGCTTACTTTCGACCCCAGAAAGAAGAGTGCATTTGCACAGTACTCTTTCTCTGTGTGCATTTGCTGGGGGTGGGGAGGGGACTATTCCCGTTCTAAAGAGAGCTGATCTTTCTATTCAACGTTTATCCACATAGGGTTGCCGAATTACTCAACACAGGACAAAATATCGGTTTTCAATAAATTTAGCCGTTTCTCCCTTAAAAAGAATGTTTAACTGTTGAGAAACTAGTATTAAAACTTTTCATATGTCTATATGTATATATTTTCTTCAAAAAAACAAAAACAAAATTATCTTTCATCACTATTTTAGAGCCCAAGAACGTAGATGACGCCCTAATTCCAGTCAGATATCTTCAAAGACACGTACTAAAAGTACTCAACGAAATTTCATAAATATATATATATATATATATTAATATTAGTGCAATTTGATAATTTTGGAGTTTCATACAATGATTATGGTAACGGACCAACTGACAAAATTCTAGACTTCAACAATACGTAACAGCGGTACTGATATGATTTTGGTAAATTCTCAGAGCCTCAAGCTTTTACAATTTTGTTTCGCCATCTAGATTTTTGATTTAAAAAAATATTCCCTACTTTTGAGTATACAAATAAAAGTGTGTTTTTAAAAACTGTTTATTTTTATTATTTTCTTAATAAGTAATTCACACGATGAGGTTTATAATGTTTGTTCAAAATTTCTAAATGAACTAAAACATTTCTTTTATATTACAGACAATCAAAATGCTGATTCTCGTGGTGATAGTGTTTTCCATGTGCTGGTTACCACTGAATGTGTTCTACTTACTCCATGAATTCAATGCTGTCCACTACAACCAGTATACCCCCACCACCATCTTCTTCATTTGCCACTGGTTGGCAATGAGTTCCGTATGCTACAACCCATTCATTTATTGCTGCTGGAACGAACATTTCAAAGCAGGAGCCGCAAGCTGCATCAACTGCGTGAGGAACTTAGGAAAGAAAATGAAATCCACCATCTGAGGGTTTCAAAAGTTACGATATGATGGAAATGGACTCGCTGAATCATTACCAGATTAAAAGAAAAAATGACAAAAGATAAGAAAATTGGGTTTCAAAACCGATTTTGAACAGTTTCTTCATTTAAAGGGAGTTTCTTATGAACAAGTGTGTAACGCTGACGAGCCGGAACTGTACTGGAATTGTTAGCCCACAAGAACACTGGCATTTGAAAGTGAGCTATAAGTTCTAGAACATAAGTGCAATAAAGAATGGATAATAATATGGCATGGTACAATGCAATGAGATCTCAGAAACTAAAACTGGTTGCAACTGGGAGGAAGAGATCTTTTAAAGACAAGAGTTGCCCAGTACAATAAAAAAGCTAGATGGATCAAGATATTAAAGAGTGGTTTGAATCAAGTTTATTCCCCAAGTTAGCGAACATCTAAAGCTTCAAAACATACCCCAGAAAATTGTATTCCTTCCGGCTAATTGACAATGCTCCATCCCACCCAGGAGAAATTATCTTAAAATGGGAAGATGTAAATTTTTTTGTGAAGTTTTTACCTCCTAATGACATAGCTCTTATACAGCCCATGGACCACGGCATAATAGCTTCAATGAAGGGGGGGGGGGATGCCCGTTGGCAAGCCGGAAGACAAAGATATATTCCTTTTGTCCTCTATTGTCAATAGGATTAGAGCTGCAAGAATGAAAGAGAATGCAAATGAGAGTTTTCCAACAAGGTGTCACACGCATAGGGTTAAAAGGCAATCACTTTTGGAAAATCACTTTTCAGCTCATAACTTCTATGCAATTGTAGCTATCAAAAGACTTTCAGTACAAAAGTTGTTTTTCATGATAAGGTAATAATCAGACTAATTTGAATTTTCTTTCCATCTTCAACTGTAAGGGAATTTTGGGGGAAATGAAAATTTCACCCCCACATACACACACTTTGAGCTGGACAGCCCATCTACGAACTAGACCAAGATTTTCACTGGCTAAAATCTAATCAAAATTACTCTAGTTATCGTGTTCACAAGATAACATGGGAAAAGCGATGTATAAACTTTTGAACGATGGGCGGTTTGGGGTTCTAGGGGTCATGATCGTTGAAGATCTTCAGAAATTTTCCGGAAGTCGTGTCACAAGAGCCATTGCAATACACTTTTTATGAGAAATCTATCTAATACAGAAAAAAAGTTATTACAAGAAAGGACTAAACAGGGAATGATCTTCAGAGCTTCTGGAAAGAGTTACAGCATCTATGGAATAAACACTGCTCAGGAGCCAGATAAACAATCTACATTAGACCTGGCGGGAGAATTACCAAGTGTAGAAAATACTAGAGTAGAGTATGAAAAGGAAAAATGTTCTTGTGATCTGGCAAATCTGCTACTGGAGGAGGTAATGTTGATGAACATTTCATTGAGTGGATTAATTGTGAGGCCAATGATACAGGTTTTCAGCATCTTACTCATGAACAAATCGTAGGTGAAGGATTACTTATGGTTTTAGAGGAGTGAGGAAGAAGAGGATAAGTTGAAGAAGCAAGCGAGCCATGATGCAGCTCTATCGCACATTGACGAACTCGTTCAATATCTGGAGGAACAAAAAACTATGTATCACTCTGCAATAAAGTGTTGCTGAAAAACTTCAATCTCAAATAAACAAGAGGTGTCTTAAAGATGTCTTCTTAAAGCGTTTTAGTGCAAGGTGAAATCCTGGTATGAGTAAAAAAGTTTGCTGATTACAAAATTTTATATAGTTGTTTCGGATTCTTTTGTAAAAAAAAATTACCAATAAACTTGCAAGAACAGAAATCTATTATTTATTAAGTCATAATTACGTGTATAGCTCCCCTGCTGTGAATAAAAATTGTTCAAAAACATTTGCATATTGATTTGTGCCTTTTTTCATCCATTTTTGCAGATTATCCAAGGATAAGCAAATTCTGAGGAAAAATTGTAGTTTACAGTATTACCGATTCAAGCAATATTCTCTCTTAAATCTACGAATAGGTAGTGACACTCATGTGGGATAAAAACTTAATGAAATTAATCAATTAACTGATACCTAAGCTCTCAAAATATTAAAATAGTGTATTGTCATCAAGAACAAACAAATGAACAAAATTCTGAAACTCTTGGAAGTGAGTGAAAAATCGATTACAAAATTTTATCTTTACAAACATGAAACAGGTTAAATAAAAGCGCATAATAAGATGCAAATGAGAAGCAATTTAATTTTTTAAAAAACGAAATTAATCAGGAAAACTTTTATCCTATAATGTACTTGCATAAACGCAAGCATTTTTTCATAATCATCAACTCAGAGTACCTTCATTATTATTCCACAAGATGTTATTCAAGAATGTAACATTTTTTTTTTTTTAATGATTGAATTAAATCAATATACCATTGGCTCAGACAAAATAATAAAAATATTAATTTCTACAAGCAAGTTTCTGCCTCTAGCATTTGTAACTATATGTAGTCTTTTAGCTTTTATATATAGAAGAAATAAAAACATAATTATAACATACAGCAAAACATTTTAATTGCAGTCATTAAAACAAAAACAAAAAAAAGATAAATTTCAAATAAATTCCTTTATTTGTCTCAAAACTTATAACAAATTATAAGCAGTATAAGTTTTTGTAGTAAAAAGGAAATCTATAAGTCTTGAAGCTCCAGGCTAATATATGTACATTCTACGCACATCATATTAAAATTTGATACTAGTAAAAGAAATAATCATTAGGATAATTTCTAAAGTGATTCTTTTGGCTGCAAATCAGCAATACAGCTGAGGAAGAATAAGATATATCACAATATGCAAGGCACACAAGAACAGTTAGTCCTTTCTAAGGCACATAAAACAAATTGAGCTTATGAAGCATCAAAGAAACAGATTTCATACATAATCGTTAGTTTTTAACAAATTATGCATTTTAACAAAGCAGTCACGACCTGGTTTTAATCTTGAATTGCAATCAATGTACACTACTGCTTAAAAAAATATTTAACAGCTATGAAGTGCATTTTAAAAGAACATGCATTTTTAGCTAACTTACAAAACTGCAATTTTTAAGCTCTCATTCTTTCAATCTTCAACATTTTTTTTTTAAAAAAAGGAACATTAAAAACCCTTACTCCAATTGGATAAAAACTTTTAAAAAAAGATGATTTAAAATAAAACATTACAAAATAAAAAATGGGGGAGGAGGGACAACAAACGCTAAATGCAAAATTCATCTGGCACATACATTATCAAACAGTCATAATATACACAAGAGAAATGCATATAACAGAATTAAGGTCACTAAAAAGGTTCAGAATAGTGAGAAGCAAAATTATCTCCATTCAAGATTAAAAATAAAAATTTTTGTTTCACAATTAGTACAGCTACTTTTCATTTTAAATTTGCTAGTTTTGAAAGATTCAAAAGTTGATTTTCTATTCTTTCAACGTAAAGCGTGTTTCTTCAGAAATTACAATCTTATATACATAAAGTAGAGAGTGTGTCTGTCTGTGTGTTCCTTATACAAATCTACAGTTTTGGTCCCATCTTGAAGAAATTTGACACATATGCTCTTCAAAACAAGAGAAAGATCACTGTCAACATTTCAGAGCCCCAAAACAGACATGACACAGGTTTGGGACAAAAAAAGCTGAACTTCATAAATAAAGAATTGTGCTAAACATAAATATCGAGAAGTAAAATATATATGATTAATTGAACAATAAAAGAAATAAATTTATACAAAAAGTGCTCGAGATAGTAAAAATATTGCAGAATTATTATATAAAAGAAAATTAAGAATGATAAAATACGATGCCAAAAAAGCGGAAATCCGCAGAAATGTGTCATGTCTGCAAAAATTAATTAAAATTTCAGTTAAATAAAAATGAAGCAAGATTTTTGTGTTTTTCTGCAATATCTTATTTTTACACCATCCTAAATTTTTTTAAAATTAGCTTTTCAGTGACACCAAGTTCATTACCGTGCAATTTTTTCTCTAATTTTAATAAATTTCTCAAATTTTTATAAACAAAATATACAGACATTAACAAACAAGAATAGAGACAAAGAACTGTTACCAGAACACATTAAAAGTTTTTAAAAAAGGCAATTCACAGATAATTAACAATTTATATGAGGAACAACTATTGATTAGGTTTAGTTTTTACATTTTTGTGTGAATTTTTACTTTTTCAAGAATGAAAATAGATTATTTTTCTCATAGTTTCCTGTCTCCTACAACGTTTTGATATTAAAAATACTTAGCAATGCCAGGTATTCTGCTAGTAATATATATGTGACAACTATATTTACCAAATAAAGATATTTAATTATAAAAAAGAAAATACAGAAATAAACAATAGTGATAACAATATACCGTTTGCACGCAACGCAGCAGCATCCAGTTATTGCATTAACAACATTGTCTAAAACAATTAAATTTATCCATATTAGAACTACGATGGCGAGTGGCACTTTGAAAAAGTTCGCCATTCGAGTTCTCTTCCATTTTTCCCCCATTTTATTTGTTTTAATCTTAATGTGTTTTAATTTTTATTGAAGCATGATTTTTGTTGTTTGATTGTATCTTAATTGGTTAGTTGATTTCAGACAATATATCTTTCTTTTGTATCTTATTGGAAGTTGATGCATTTTTGCGCCATTCTGTTTAATGCACAGTTTAATTTTTAATATCTCTTTAAAATATGTAAGAGAACTGTAAGATACTTAAAAATAGATTTCAAAACTCTCCCACTATTGACCGAAGAACTAATAAGCAGAATTTTCTCATTTCATTACAAAAGAAACTATGAAATTATTCCTCAGATATTGAACAAAATTAGATTGCACAACTTTTATATTATAAATTTTTCCATGTATATATTTATTTAATCAAAGAGCACAGCAGTGAAATTAAACGTAATAATTATGTTAAGAAAAAGTGTGCAGTTCATTGCCCTTAATGATATTGTGCGAGTTGCAGGTATTCTTCAAATCATCTATTTCATGCATATTCTAGCACAAGAGTAATTAAGATGTAAAACTTAGGATAAGGTGAAAAATTTTCATTACAATAATCACAAAAAAAATAATAAATATATTACTATACTAATACAAGTACAAAACTATGCTTCTGATATTTTTAGTTTATATCCTGTTATATCATTGAAAAATGGAATCGAGAGAGATTTTGATACATTGATATTTTAGATTTTGCACCAACAAATGCATTTTCAGAAGTATGCCTGTGTGCGTCTGTGTATGAACAAATGAAATCAGCAAAATTTATGAAACTGGGCATGTTGTCTTTAAACTAAAATTGTAGATCTTAATTAACTTTTAGACCAAATCAGTCAACCAGAGGAGGTACTAAAACTATAAACAATTTCCTTCATATAAATTAAACAATAAAATGAATTAATTGCTAAAAATTGATAAACCAATGAGAATGGCTCCATTTCATAGAAACAATATTTATGGACTACAGTATGACCTCGGTTATCTAGGCCTGTATCAACCGAGGTCTTTATTAATGGATAACTTTATTAACATGTTTTTCATTTTTAAATAAAGTCAACAAATTTTTCAGAAAAAGGTGTCAGAGTTGGCATTAGACTCGACTATTACAATGCAAAAGGCCATTATTGAAAGGTGATGTTTTATAATTCAAGTTATTTAGAAAAAAAATCACAGCTAAATTTATAAACACTTCAAAAGTAATATGAGCGAATACCATCCAATTTTTTTGAAAAAAAATGCACTGCAAATATCTTAACAAATGTCACACTGTTCAGTAGGAGGAAATATTCTTTTGAGAACATTCTTAAAGAATCATTGGGAAAATATAAAGGAAACAGTGAAAATCAGTGACATTTGAAAATTCTTTCACCGTAACTGTTTTTAAAAAATGCATGCAAGAAGTTTGATAACTAATAAAAAAAGCCTGTTAATATGTGATTATACTTGTGAACTTTTTACAATATCAAACAAATAGTTTTGGAAAAACTTGTCAAAAGAAAAGAAGTCATTATTTAAAATTTAATCTCTATTAACTGAGATTTCTATTATCCAAGGTGATTACAGTTCCAATCAAGGTTCTACTGAGTTTTTTTTTTTTAAATAAAACCCAGAACTTATAGAGGAAGGAAAAAAATGGCACAAAAATCACTAAAAAGATACTTTTTTGCTTTCACAGTTATATAAAATTTGCTTTCTATAATTAAAATGTTTCAAAAGTAGCACTGGTAGGCATCAAAAATTAACAGTGACAAACTGCCACATGAAAAGGTAACTTTGGATACTTCACAAGGATACAATATTTGATTGCATCTTTTGCAAGTGAAACCATTTTTGATGTAACTGTAAATGACATCCTTATGGCCTGGGATTATACCAGAAAATGATAGGGAGAACAATTCCTATATTTCGCTGAAATATTTTCTACTGATCTTAAAACTTTTTTATGACCTTTGTATAAGATAAAAATCTTACTAATGTAAAGCTATATAAGACCTGAATAACAACTGTTGAGATTCTAACAGACAATGCTGGTATAACAAAATTATTTGTACAAATGACAATGAATTTTTACACTTATGGCAATTCCCACGAGATAAAAATGAATAAATAAAAATGTAAAATATTATTTAATGTCCTAGTCACCTAGAAACATTTTCATTTCCATCTTTGGCATCCATCAGACTCAAACTCTCCGATGCATCTAAACACTTCTCTTTCTGAGTATTTTTCACAGGTAAAGATTCTTTATGAGAAGATATATTGTCGAGGGAATTAAAACAAGGCTTAACAGACAGTTCCAAGCCTTCTGGTTGTTCCTGGCCATTTTTTGAGAAAGAAATGGCACGTCGAAATTTTGACTTTAACTTTTGTATAATGCTTTCATCCTCAACGTTTTGAGGAAGAGACGACATGGAAGTAGTTTTTTTCTCTTCGTTAATGGAACATTCAAACACATCATCATCATTTTCATCCATGTCTAAGCTCTTGACTGAATCAGCTGGAGATGGAGGTGGGGCTTCGTTGTGTGGACTCTGTCTATCATTGATAGGTTCAGAGGTTGGAGCGCCAGAAGTCTGGATCTTACATGTATCCATTCTTTTGAGAAATTGGATTTTGGCACATGCTTGTGGTTCAAGCACAGTTTTAGGATGCTGAGACTCATTTTGGGCAGCTGCAGCAGCAAGGGCTTGTGCCCTTTCCTGAAGCAGACGTTGAGTTGTCATCAACTGAGCTTCGTCGTACGAACGGTGGCCAGTATCAGTGAACTCACTGTCTGACATTATGATGGGGAAATATTCAGTTTCACTAGCACTTTCAGCTCTAGGAAGCATTGGCAACAAGTTTGGCTGATACTGGTTCAACACTGCTTCGTTAGTTTGATAGGAATCATAAGGGATATACCCCAAGTTGCTATAAAGTTGATAGTTAAAATTTGGATTCACAATACTTGTTGAATAGGTACTGTAAATTCCTGGGCACATGCCTGCCACATATCCGTAAGGCATAGCATTCATGTACTCATATCCCTGACCAAACATGGATGGCTGGATGAGACTATTCAATGGATTCTGATATCCATTTATCAAAGGATTAGGTGTGTATCGTACATTAACACCAACTGTAGAGGGGTTTGGCGTCAATCTCACACTGGCAGTACCAATAGACGATTGCAAATTTCTGTGTTCCAATCGATGTGAATTATCTGTCATTCCATGGGTAAAAGGTGGATTAATGGGTTCTCGCTGAATTGTACTTTTTCTAGTGACTGGCTGAGGAAGTATAATAGGAGGGATAACTGAAGGAGGTATTAGAGGAATTGGATTGCCAAGATCTCCAGTGCTAGTGGATTTCGAAATCTTGGCATCCAGATTTTTGGCAGTTGCTGCAACAATTGAAGCTGCCAGAGAGCTTTGGAGAGAAGTGTCACTATCTCTTCTGGTGCTTGGAAACCAACGGTGAGTTTTCCAGAGTCGCATTCTTTCTTTCCTTGTTTTTCTTCTCTGATGACGGAGAACATACTCTTGTTCACTTATCTGTAAACTTTGTGAATCTATGTTCTGCTGATTATAAGAGTCCATAGACACATGGCGACTTATGTCTGTAAAAAAAAAAGCAAATAAATAAAATTTATCATTACAGGTCACCACTAGTTTTAGAGAAAGAATTGTTTACCTTGTAAAATTTTACTGCATTTGAAATAAATATATTAACAAAAACTATTGCGCCATTTCTTTTTAATTTTAATCATAAATAAAAGTTTCAATTCAATACTCAAAAAATATAATATATAAAACAAAATAAAGCCTGTACACATAGTTCTGTGATAAACTCGAACCTTTTGAGGATTGTAGCACGCCTCATGCTACGAGAAGCCGACATGCCTGCATGACAGTTGTTCTCAAGGGGTCAATATTTGCAATTCTTTTGAGGGGGTTAAAATACAAAATAATAACCAAAACTAGATATATTTAATTAGCCACTTAGTTCCTGTACTTATTTATTAGGCGAGTTTCAGTGTGTTATGCAACTTTTGAAGCAAAAGCTTCGGAATGGAGATTTATAGGCATAACGCCCAGGCTCTCCCAACAAATGCTCATATCAATGGCAGTTCCTGTAACATTATCACAATTTAAAAAAAAAAAAAAAAAAAACTGAAACACCATACCCACAATTAAATGTTACTCAAAGATTTTTCCTCCCCCCAAACTATATTTAAAAAATTGAATCATATATATATATTATTTGCCCTTTTCAATGTATATCTGGTAATACTTTCTTAATTCATGAATTCATTATGTTTCCAATGAGAGGTGTCGACTCACGGATCAACACATTGCTGAAAGACTCTTTATGAACAGTTAAATATCAGCCTATGAATTGACTTCCATTAAAAACAATATTAATAAAAAATTTTTGTCTATAAACAGCATTGGTTTTTTTATACCCCCCCCCCTTGAAAACCAGTTATTTTGAGCAGTTATAACTGCCAGGTTAAAGCGGATGTGAAAAAAACGTGAATAACCAAAAACTGGTATTTTTGCAATAATTGCCATCCCTAAACCCAACCACTTCCACTCCCATTTTTTTCCCCCCGAGAAATTATACCTCAGTTTAACATTCAACAAGACTGAATTTATATCCATTAATCTGCTAGTTATCAACAATTCAGTTAAATGCACTAAGAGAACTCAGAAATATGGTATAGCATATTTCAATGCTGCAACAATAAGAATTAATGTCAAATGTTTCATACAACTTGCAAATTTCAACCAAAATTTAAAAAAAAATTACATGAAGCCTCCCATTTTTTTTTTAGCAATTTCCAGATTTTTTAAAAAATAAATACTGTTTTGTTTGGTTTTTTTTTTCTTATTTCAGAATCATCTGTAAAAATTATTTGTTGTATTCTTAAAAATTTAAATAAGGGCACATAAGACTGAAAACATGCTTTGTTTGGAACGTCCATGAACTAACTTTTAAAAGATGCAAAACTTAATAAAGCAAATATATGTTTGAAAACCATTTCCGGTGATGCTCCTTTCTGTTTCAAAAAATGAAAAAAGGAAACATTTATTTTAAGAAATGTTCAAACACTCAATGATAGCAAAGTTAGAAAACACAGAAAAAAAATTAAATTGACTGGAAATTTATATATTAACCTGAGGCTGACGAATACTGTCTAGGTGTGTAAGGCATAATATTGGGAACAGCATTTCTCCGCCACATTAACTGTGGAAAGGATCTAGCCCAAGATGATGTTATGGTTCCTGAAGCAACACTAGATGCATCTAAGTTAATGCCTAAAAAGAAGGGATACAAGAATGAAACAAAAAGGTTTTATTTAGAAAAGAAACAACCAAATTAAAACTATTACAGGCAAAAATTCATGCTTTAAGTAAATTAAATAATTTTCTTAAACATTTAGTACATTTCAAACCTGTTAATATGAAATCAAGTAACAAAAATTACTAAACAGCATGATGTATTACTGATGTTTACTTTATACAATATATTTATTTTATTTAATACAGTAGACTCTTCTTAATGCGATCACTTCGGGACTTAAGAATTTTGATAATATTAACCGATTGATAACAATAACCGAATTGGGAAAAATCAACTATATTTTTATCACATCAAAGGAAAAGAAACAAAATGGAAAAGAAAGCACTTACCTCAAAGGCTATCAATAATTTATTTCAAAAATAAAAATTTAAAAAATGCGGTAATTGTTGCGTGACGACAATTATTCCTTAATAGCTCATTTATATTGATCGTACTCATATTGTTTTTTAAAATTTGTTGAACGATGCTGCATGCCACATTTCAAAATATCAAGGTCTTGCCTCATTTTGACAATCGTTGGAGGGTTTGCTTCATTACACTCGTCCCCGTCGGAATCATCAACTTGTATTGCTTGGCAAATTTCAAAGTCTGTTAGTGTGGCAGCTACTGGAATATCCTCGTCAATGGACATATATTCTTCATACTCCTCCTTCTGCATGCCTTCAGGAGGTTCAATGACAATTACCAATGGTCATGTCCCTGCCTGCTAAATGAAGGCACCCTGAAATTCTTGTGATGTGTAGGGGAAAATGGCCCCCAGATGATTCTTTACAAGTGGAAAGAGAAATTCTACGAACGTCAATCGCTAACGCTGGTTGAAAATGAGGCATCGGAGAATTCTCTACTTCAAAACTTATAACATTAAATGATGCAGTGATCACACTAAACAAAAAATTTTGTGTACATTTGAATACGTTTGTTTGGGGCCAGAGAATTTTGATAATATAAAGCAAATGATAACATTAAGCAGAGTCTACTGTATTTACTTCATACTCTAATCATAACCAAAAGACAATTTCTAAACCGTTAAGCTCCTTCCAATCGAATTCTGCCTGGTTATTCACATTCGACTGGTTTTGACGTGGAGCGATCATGAATCTCCAGTCTTAGAGATGGGCATATACTTCCAACTGGAAAAATGCTCCAAATGAAATTCAAAAATATATTTTATCAACAAATATACTGCTGAAAAACCTAAGAAGTCGTAATTTTTAAGCAGTGCCCTGGTCCTATTAGTTATGTTTAGTAAAACATGTATGACACATTAAAATTTGAAACAACAACAACAAAAAACTGACTAAGTAATGGAGCTTTGATTTTCATTATTTTAGGCCATTATTTGTCCCCCAAGGAAGCACTGTCCATGATTGACCAATCTTCCTCGAGGCAGCCACTGAAATGGTCCAAAATAGTGATGTTCAAAGTTTTATAACTTGACCAATTTTAGTTACAGAAAAGTGGAGCTTTTTTGTTTAAAGTATCAGTGTCTCGAGAATATTTCACTAAATATTAAATAGGACCAGGGGATTGTATAGAATTTCAGGTAACGTAATTTTTTAGAAGTGCATTCATTAACTCAAAAAATACAAAATACAATTCTTTACATCATTTAAAGCATTTTTTCAATAGGAAATATAAGCCTATCCTTTAACAGCTCAGAAATTAGTTATTGAGCCATGATTAGAGTGGACAACCTCTATAATACAAAATTATAGTGAATAAAACCTTAAAATTTTTTTCCCTATTCAACAAATATTGAAAACCTTAAAAATTTAACAGAACTTTGTCATGAAGTAAACGAATGTCCCATTTCTAAATTCAGTAAAGAAAATATCAACATCTTTCTGAAGTAGTGTTTAAAACATGAGATATAAGCAACATAGTATGACTGAAAAACTTAAGCTGCTGAAAATAATTTTTTAAATAATTTTATGGAATTTGCAAGATGCAAATCTAGGAAAGATCATATGTGTACTGCGCTTCTGCCTTAACAAAGCAGTGTCTCTTATCTGAAGAAGTTAAAAAATGCATGAAGTAGGTAATATGAAACTCTGAATTTGAAAATGTCTAACTGAAGTTGCAATTTCCTCAGCAGAATGTGTTCTTTGAATTTCGAAAACTCACAAAAATAGCAAATAATTAAATGAAAAATACATCAGCAATTGTACAAAATTTTTTAAACGTCAACAGGATCACTCTGTGGGTAAGTTTTCAAGCTACATCTCTTGTATCCTTTCAAGACAGGATGCATTTTTGTAACCAATAAATTGAACACTAACTATAACTCAAAAATGGATGGCATCTGCCATTTAATGAGAAAAATACATCTGCTGAGATTTTGGAAACAAGAAGAATTGTTACATTTCAGCATTTACTGCATATGACTAACCAAGAAGCAGAAATATTAGCTAATGTCTAAACTGCCAGTGTGTACAGGCTGGGTCTTATAGAGATATAGAAAACGAAATTTGCTCTAACCATTTGAATATTAAAATTGAAAACTTTCATATCTTTCTACAAATAAACAATCGCGAATTGATTACAATCGTTATTCATGGTTTATATTATATATAAAATCAAAAAATATCCAAAAAGATGCTAAACCATCTCTTGTAGAGGTAACTCAAGAGTTTGAATAAATTCTCAAAAATCATGTAAACTAAAAGTGATGCATTTTTTTTTTTTTTTAATTATGTAGCAAATGATCAAAAATAAAGTTGTTCAAGTATCTTCTTACCAAATGGATCTTCGTTAAGGCTCTTCAAACTTAAAGAGACATCACCTCTGTTAAGTTGATCACGTTTTCGAAAAACCTGAGATATCAGCATGTGCTTTTTCAATCTTGAACTTCTTTCTTTTGGAGAACAACATCTATAAAAGAAGAGAAAGTAAACTTTTAAAAAAGTTATAAATCAAAACAAATTAACTATTTTAGATTCCTTAAGCAAAAATCATAGAAACAAATTTGCTAACATAGAAGTAGATACTCCAAAATGCTTTGAACAAAAAATTGATCACCCTGCAATCATAAGCAGACATTGATTTGGATATATTTATTGACATTGAAATATTCTTTTCTTTTTAAAATTTTACTTTCTGTGCATTTTACTAATGAATTAAAATAAATAATTTAACTGCTACCATATAAAAAATTGTATAAATAACATCCAAGAAATCAGACATATTGAATTTAAATCATCAAAATATCAAGTATAAATTTGTTCATCTTCTAGATTGCATAATTTTTTATTATAGTCTGTATAGTATTATATATTACTAGTTACACTGTACTATTTTTTTTTTACTTATTTATAGTTAAAAATAAGTTTACTGAGTAAAAAATATGTGTTTTACTAAGTTTTGGTTTATTATTTAAGCTGAGCTATTAAACTAACACTAAGTCTTCAATTTTGTGTTATCAAGTATTGGTGAAGGCAATATTTAAATTCTAAAATATATAGTAGTATGTAAATCATGTAAATTCCTACAATGACAACAAAAGATAATAGTACAGGTACTACCTAAATAAAACGTTTTTAATTGAAAAATAATCGGTGGTCAAAGAGTTTAATGTTTATTAATCTATAGATGTTAATATATTAATAGATAGATTAATATATTAATATTTAGATGAAAGTACGAGCAGAAATTTGGAATAATCTTACGAAGCCCAGAAAAAAAATGGTGCAACAATAGACCCACAGAATATTGAAGTTCTGCATTAATAAGTGTGTATGATCATACCCAGCTTACCTTGATTTATAAGCTAATGATGAAAATAAAGGTTATTAAATTTGACAGAAAAATGTCACTGTATAGTTTTAAAACAGATATTTTACAAAAAATAAGTGCTCAAAAGAAGAGATTACCTTAGCAAGAAATTTAAATGAATACAGAGTCTAATTGAAACTAAATAAAGCTCACTAAACAAAGCGGACGTCATACCTCCTGTAATATCAAGATTATATATGGATATCAACATTCTAAAGTAGTGCCATCATTTACATCTCAATGGTGTCAAACTTACAGTCCCCATATGGTCCACAACGATTATTTTTGCAGCCCAACAAACATAATATGAGTTTTAAAAAAATTTTAAAAATTAAGATTTTTTTAAAAATATAACAAAAATTCTGTTACTAAAGTTTTCAAAATTCCCAATGTACATAAATATTAATAATGAACCACCTCATTTGAAAAGTTTTCTTCGATTTTTCTCCATATATATACAATCGATATGTAACCACATACAAATAGACGTAATCAAGACCCAATGCTGTTCAGATTTTAAGTCAAAATTCAGCAAAGTTGGAATACCAAAATTTTACAAATATTTGCCAGCCAGGCCTGAAAACACTCAGAAATTGGCATATGAAATTATTTTCATGTTTGGAAGTACTTATGCATGTAAGTTATTACTTTCAATTGAAAGGAAATAAATCTCCTGATCTAGAATTACTGACATTTATCTTGAATAAGTTTTGAAATTAATTACTGCCGAGAAGATAATCCTTGAAATAGAAAACATAGCAGCAGAGAAGAGATGCCAAGTGTCAGGAAGTTAAAATATCAATTTTATCATTGTCCTTTTTCTTTTCAATACTGTGTTTTGAAATAAACCCATGTTTCTATAAAAATTGAAGTTTTATTAATTTTTTATCCAGCCCACATAAACTTAGACCTTGTTTTTTGGCCCATGATGGCATTAAAATTTTACACCCTTGATTTACATAAATAGTCTGATTGTTTTGAAATATTATTTGTTTCCAGCAACTATTTTACTTAACAACTTTAAAAACTCATTGTTTGATATCCAATGACCCACCCCTCGTTAATTGGCCAGTAAGGATTCTCAAAGATCCAAACTCACAATGATAGAATAAAATTTGTAATATTATCTAAAAACTAAAAAAAAATAATTTATGACACATTATGTAATCAGATTAAATAAATTTTGTTACATTCAAAACAGCAATGTACCTAAAAATATGTCGCTTCCAAATTTTTATGGATTCTTTGCTCCAAGACCAAGAGGACATCATCAGTGAAAAAGCAACCATGCAACATATATGAAAACGTAGAACAAATATATCTGGCTTGCTTTTCAGACTGCAAATGGAGTTGGATACTTCAGAATACAAATTACCGGAGTTCATTGCCAGGCATCTACAAATTAAAAAAAAATGACATACATAAATATAGAATTATATTAAGAAGTCTTTCTGAAGAGAAATTCATTTTATATATGTGATGATTTTTTAAAATTATAAATAAAAAAAGAATTCACAATTTTGAACTATGTTGATAATGTTAAGAGACGTCTTGGACTCTAATGTATTTCATGTGTGACAAGAATGATCTCATTGTAGAGGAACATCATTGAGCATGCATCCTCTTGTTCTGACACGCCAATCTGACAACTTCTAACTTTTCTTTTAATCTTTATCTCTTTTATCTCATTGTATTTTTTTTTTCCATATTGCTTCGCTTTCAGTGTCATTCATATGTTTGTTCTTGTCCAGTGTATGCTTTTTTTATTATTGTTTGTTTTTGTCCTTGTTATAGGTAATTTCATTTTTAAAAATAAAATTCACCTTCACCCATCCAAACCAGAAAGGAACCAAATAGCTTTAAACACGGGGATGCAGGTGGTGTAATGTAATAATGTTACACTACACAGACATGACACAGGCTTGGAACAAAAAAAGCTGAACTTCATAAATAGTGAATCGTGTCAAACATAAATACCGAAAAGTAAAATAAATGTAATTAATCTAACAATAAAATAAATAAATTTATACAAGTGTTTAAGATATTAAAAATATTGTAGAATTATTATATAATAAAAAATTAAGAATGATAAAATCCGATGCCGAAAAAGCGGAAATCCGCGTTTCCGCGGAAATGTGTCATGTCTGACTACATTATTACTACATATTACATTTAATAATATTCATGTAATAAAAATTATATTACAAGCATTATGGTAATAATACATTTCAGTCTATTACATTCTTTTCACAATATATTATAGACTGAAATCTTATAATATTAGTAACTTGTTGAACGATGAAACACATTTATTATTGTAAAATGCAACTGTAAAGAATTAAAATTCAGTGCAATCACTTTAAATTATATTAAACAGGATCTATATCTTTCTAAAATGATATACCAAATTTATCTTCATCCTTTGCTGAAATGTGTTTTAAAACCTTTTGACTATTTATTCAAAAGTCATGAAAATTCTTGTGCAGGGACGATGGTGACCCTATTTTAAAAATCCAGAAAACTACCAAGAATACGAGTGAGACATAATTTTAAATAATTTAATTTTTGAATGGAATGTTAGACATTTGGTTAAATTGCCCAGCTATTCACACAATTGATTATCCTTAAAATTTTTACCATAGACAAAAGCCGTTACACAAGAGTTTTGAGAGAGCTTCTGGCTTAAAAACTTCACCAGTATATTTTAATGAGAATAAATAAAATTTCCTAGTCTACGCAGCATTTAAGTTATCAAATATCTATGGATATTTTATATTTTCTGTGTTATAATATCATTCCATATAATTAATCTTTAATAATATATTTAAGAGAGATAAAGAGTGCATTTTACAAATCCATAAACTCTAGATTCGAGAAAATAAAAATCAGGAATTCTGGATATACAGTAACCGCCACTATTAAAATCACTGGATTATAAAATCAGCAATTTTTAAAAATCAAATCTGCAAGAGCATAATCAAAACATGTTAAAACCATCCTTTAATAAAATCATTATCACCGTTTTATAAAAATCAAGCATTTGGAGGGCATATGTTTAAAAAATGGGAAAAAAAAACATGCTTTTTTTCTGAATGGTACTAGAATTTTCTTTGTTCTCAAGTTTTGAAAGATGTGTAGCATATAGATAACAGTGATAGGAAGTGAGAAGAAGAAAGAATGAAGCAGCCACAAGAGCACTGCTTCAACTAGTTCGTGACCAGTTTAAACTAATTTGTGCTCATTCAGCTATGAATAAAGACTGAGAGTACATTTTTACATTAATTTTGAGTTAAATTTGTTAGCTAGCAGCAAGCCTAAATGGCAAGATTTGAGTGTGAAGGATAAATTCGAAATTTTGCAAAATTATAATAAACTTTCTAAATGTAGTCAAAGTGAAGCTGCGATTAAATTAGGTATTTCTTAAACTGCTCTGTTCAACATTCTAAAACACAGGCAAAAAATTTCTGACGAAGTGAAAAAGAATGGCAATCTATCAAGAAAAAGTAAACAATGAAGGAAAATAAGAAGAAATCGAAACTGCTTTGTTGGAATGGTTCAAAAATGCTCTCAAACATAAAATTCCCATTTCATGTGCAATCTTATTTGAGAAAGCACAGGACTTTGCTAATCTGTTTGGAGATTCTGACTTTAAAGCAGTGGATGAATGGTTAACTAGAGGGAAAGACTGAAACAACATTGTTTATCATGAACTGCACGGCAAGAAGCAAGATGCAGATTCTGCATCAGCTGAGGACTGGAGAAAGGATGCAAGGCCAACACTGATTAAAGATTACAAACCTGATCAAATTTTTAATATGGATGAAACAGGTTTCTTTTTCCGTGCACTTCCAGAACACACATTACTGTTTAAAAATGAATCAACTGGTGGATGTAAAAAAGTTAAAGAAAGATGAAACACGCTGCTAACATGCAATATGAAGGGAACTTTGAAAAAAAACTCCTTTAGTGGTAGGAAAGAGCAAAACCCCTCCTTGCTTTAAAGGAGTAAAAAACTTGCCAGTTAATTATGCACACGGCTATAACACATGGATGACAAATATCTTTAAAGAATTCCTTCTTGAATGGGACAAGGAATTGAAAGATGAAAAAATTGTTCTACTCTTGGACAATTGTTCTGCGCATCCGGCGGAAGAGGAGTTGCATTTGAAAAACATTGTTGGTGTTTCTGCCACCCAACACTATATCATTTATTCAACCCCTTGATCAAAGAATCATAAGATCTTTTAAGTTTCATTATAGAAAAACTATTGTTCAACAAATACTCTCACAACTCTTTGGATTCTTTAACAGCGACTAAATTTTAAAATCACTTTCTATTTTGGATTCAATGCATACAATTCGCGATGCATGGGACATTGTTTCGTCCAAAACAATATCAAACTGCGACAAAAAGTGTGGACTAAACATTGCTGATAACCTCACAGAGGAAATAATCATCAATGAATAAGAAGGAATGGATGAAATTTTTTATGATATGTATCAATAGATGATAATTTGCAAACATTGGGACAGAAATCTACTCTGAAACTGCAACAGACATCATAAATTCTAAAGTTATGTCAAACCAAGAAGTGGAGGAATCGGTTTTGGAAGATGAAGAAATCACAGTGCCAAACTTGCCCTCTTCAATAGATGGCAGAAAAGCGCTTGATGTTTTAAAATGCACTTTAGAACAAAGAGGAGGTAATATTGAAAGTTATAAAAAAAAAAAAAACTTTCAAACGATGTTGAATCTTAATTTCAAATTCTGCTAATCAAACAACAATACGCCAATATTTTAAGACCCTTCCGTAAATAAAAAAATGTAGCTTATGTCTCATTCAAATTTCAAATGTAAATTAAAACAGTTAAAATAAAATAAAATATAATAATTTAGCTTTTAGTGTATTTGTAAAGTTTACTATTTGTAAAGTTAAGTACTTTGAAACCTTTTATTTTTCCTAAGTACAGATATGCCGGTTTATAAAATCAAATGTCCTCGGAGCGAATGTGATCTTAATAAGCGGTGGGCACTGTATCTGGATCACCCCTGTTCTCATATTCACTTGATGAGTTAATGAATACTTCATCAGCATTGATGATGTATCTCTTTAAAATAATGTTTTAGAATCATATTGTAATAATATTTTTCAAAAAAAAAAATTAAAAAAAGCAACAATTAATAAAATCAAATGCTATAACAAAATTACTTTCTTTCTGACTTGCTACTGCCATTTAAAATAAACAAGGAGCTGAAACTCCATTAAATGGACCAAAATTATAGAGTTGCTTTAATTATATTTTTCCATAATGAGATTATTGATAAACATATTTTTTTTCATTTTCAGGTCTAATACCTCTATAGTAAAATATTGGGTGCTTCTTGACACTTAGTATTAGTGAGCTTTGACTTTTTTTAAGACAATTTGCTACTTTAAATCAAAATTTTGCTTGAGTAAAATGATTCACATTATTATTACAATTTAAATGTAATAAAAAACCCACAACGGAATACTTACACAATAAAGTCCCTGAGACTTTCTTGCCACTCCTCTCGATGATGAAAATTATAAATATGGCAAGCCAAAGTGCAAATAATAATAGCCAAATAACAAGCAGCTTGTCTATCTACAAATCATAAATCAATTAAAAGGATCAAATAATAAGGTAAATATAAATAAAAATATTAAGAAAAACAACATCAGGAATGAAAATAAAGTATGACTAAAAAATTATAATTTAGTATCTTTCAGGTATTAATGATATCAGCAAATAAATAACAGCTATAATTTTTAAATAATTAATTTTCGGAGAAACCAAGTATATTCAGTTATCACTTATTTTGTACAATATTTACAAAAGATGATGAGTTCATTTTTTAAATAAGGTAACCAAGCAGTTACTTCCTAAATATTTTTTTAAAGATTGATAATTTATGTTTATCTTAGATCAAATAGCCTTTTATTAAAAACAATTTATTTTGTAACAACCTTTATGGATATTCATTTTTATCCAGGTTATACAAGTAAATTTCTAAAATTGGCAACCAGCATTAGTGACAAAAAATTGCAAATACAAGCTTTTCTTTTTACACATTTCTGACTTAAACTGCTTCAATGTCATCATTTTTATAGCTTACTAAATGAATATGGATTAAATTAATGGAAATTTATATGGATGAGACGACTCTAATTTACTTAATTTCTATAACATTTAGAATTTACAAAAAAAAAAAAAAAAATGTGGATAAAATACGGAATCAATGTTAAATCACCAAGGTTCATAAAAATCTAAACTAATTTTCATTCAACTTAATAAAATAGATATTTAACCAAACAAATTTCAAGGCAAATTTGCACTCTTTCTCTTTCATTAAAGCATTGAAGACTTTCAAAAGATTAAAAGGAAATTTGTTTTATTAATTAAGTATTAGCCGCCTTTGGCAACCAGCTTGCTCGCTGGAATATTGGTTGTATTTAATATCAATTAAATCTCTTATGATATTACTTGATATTCATGGTTCCTTCAGCTAAGTATATTTAAGCTTCAATTGAGATAGAAATTTGAGTAGCATTATTTTCATAGCCTGCTCTGTTCTTTGTGTACAAGAACCTTCCTCGTGGAGTCAAGCGACATGTCATAATTGCATGAAAAATGTTAAATAATGTGTACAGTTAGATCTAATCGTGCATTGTTTTATTCGGTGCTATAGCTTTACTTTCTTATTCCTCAGGCAACATGTGCTGTTGATTCCAACAATAATTTGATGTGGTGCACTTTACATGTAAGCATGTCTAATAGCATATCAGCTGGATTAAAACATGCTGATAAAAATGCAAAAAATAGAAAATATACTAATTCAGCACACCAGTTTAATTTCCCAATATACTTAATATCTTAGAGGCCTTTGTTTAAATATTTCAAAAAATGAATGAAATAAATTAAAGTTAAAATTCATTAAGACATTGCCAAAAGTATATGAAAAAAATAAATCGAATCTGCATTCCCTTTCTTTCAACAATGGAAGAAAAATGTAAGATTTAATATTTTTAGATATAATGAAAACAGTCGAAATTTCATTACAAAATATACATACAAATATTTTTTAAAAATTAAGAAAAAAATTTCACAACAGCTAAATTGGTATCATTAAAAAGACAATTTGTTAAACTTTAAGGTGATGTAAAAATAATTTTAGTATCATAGTATTTGCCAAAATTTTTTGATGAAAAATTTGAAAATTTTGCTTAATTTTTAATTAAAGTATGAAAAAATTTAATATCACTCTGAGGTGCCCATTCCCATTTAAAAAACTAATTTTGTTACAAATTTGGTAGCTCTAGGCCAAATGGTCAACCCTGTAGAGAACTAACAGACATATATATATTCACTTTTATTGTTAGTAGAGACAGAAACAGCAAATATCCATCAACTCACATAGAATTCTCTTCATATTCTGACACTTCTTGCGATACCCATCATTAGGCATTTCCTGACTCTTCATATTTTTGAGACAACACACACCTAAAAGAATTTTACCCATAAAATTTATTCAAAGAGCAAACTAATATACAAAATGATTGCAGCTTGTTATTAAGAAACAGTATATAATCAAAAGTAAAATTTATATTATATTTTTAAAAAATGTTCATTATTTTTATGACGATAAAATCCACGATGGGTGCAAAGTCCGAGACCCATTATCTCAGAAACAATTAAAGCTAGAACAATAAAAGAATATGTTTGTAGGGAATTTTACACTTTAATTTGTTAAATCCCATGTAATTTGAAAATTGAATAGATTTGAGATATTCAAGAAAAACTAAAAGGGGGGGGGGACGAAATCCAAAATTGCAAATGTGATCTCTCCACTCAGGACCAGGGATATTTAGCATGTTCAACAGGGGCCCCTTGTGGAACATGTGTACTAATTTTCAAAACTATATGGCTTGGTGGGTTTTATTAAAACCCTTCGTTGACTAGACTACAACTAAGATTTTTTACTAATTCATCTACTTTGAGAACAATTATCTCAAAAATGATTAAAGCTGGGAAAAAAGCATATATTTGTAGGGAATTTTACGTTCTTAAATTTGTCAAATCCTATGTAATTTGAAAATTGAATAGTTTTCGAGATATTCAACAATAACTAAAAAAGGGGAATGAAAACCAAGATGGTGGCAAGAGAAAAAGGGGAATGAAAACCAAGATGGTGGCAAGAGCTCTCACCCCAGGACCAGGGACTTTTAGTATGTTCAACAAAAGCCCATCATGAACATGTGTATCAATTTTCAAAACTAACACTTCACTTACTGGTCTATATTGAAATAAAGGCATTTAAAATATTACAAAAGAAACCAAGGTGTAATATTTTTTAAATGTGCAAATAATAAAAGGGAAATTTTTTCATTTAAAATTTAAGAAATATTTTATTTAAAATCAAAAGTGCAAGTTTTTAAAAAGTAAGTATTTGGTCTGAAACTTGGCTAACTATTTGGTATTCGGCTAAATCACTATTCATTACATCACTAATTTAAAGAAAATATGTACAGTGAAACCTCTTCGAACGGCCACCCCTCTTAATGGGCAATTTTTCATGGCACGGATATTTCGGCCCATAGACCTAATGTCAAAATAACCCCTAGCAACGGCCATCAACCCCTCTGAATGGCCACCTGTTGGGTTCGCCCATCCCATTTTTCAGCAAAATCTACTCACTTCATGTTTCTAATCTTGAGCCGAAAGGCTCAAGGTCAGGTTAAGGGAGGTCGTTAGTTCATTTGTACATCTTGCTTCCTATTGGCTGTTAGCGGATTCCGATAATTTTGGAGCAAAAATGTTATTCACGCTTGTTTCATTAGATGGTCAGTTATCTGAGTTGCAACGATGTCAAATGCCATTTTCCTAAATCTCGAGCAGCCATTGAAATTCTGCGTCAATATGAGAACGGCAAATCGGCGAGGAAGTTAGCTGAATTATTTTACTGCAGAGGAACGCAAATCAACAAAATCATTAAAGAAAAAGATTTGATTTTGAAAGAGTACGAAGACTTCAAATTTCGTGGTGTCAAACGGATGAGACACAAAAAGTATGTCGACATAAACGAGGCTGTTTTTTAATGGTTTAAAACTGTTCGGGTGAACAAAATTCCTGTCAGTTGACCTATGATTCAACACAAGGCAAAAGAACTTGCAGATGCTTTGGGAATTGAAAATTTCTCCACCAGAAATGGGTGGCTGGACAGATTTCGCATATGGAATAACATTAGTTTTCGATCACTGTGTGGCGAAGCAGCCGATGTCGACCCTAGTTTATGTGAAGATTGGCAGGAGCGTCTTCCACTTCTTTTGGCTGGATATGATGACGAGGACATATTTAACATGGACGAAATGGCACTCTTTTTTATAAGAGTGTGATTCAAAAATCCGAAGAAGCCAGAGGTGGAAAAATTCCGAAGGAGCGGCTTACCATTAGTTTTTGTGTGAGCGCAGCTGGTGAGAAAGAGAAGCCGCTGGTCATTTGGAGATGTCAAAGACCCAGGTGTTTTAAAGGGAAAGATTTAAACTGTCTTGGTGTGTCGTGGTGCAAAAAAGCATGGATGACTTCATCTATTTTTGAAGAATGGCTGGTAAACTTCGACAAAAAAAATGAGGGATCAAGCCAGGAAAGTTCTCCTTGTGTTGGACAATGTGACGTGTCATGCGAACGGAGCTCAGCTCAAAAACATCAAACTGTTAATTCTACCACCAAATACTACATCAAAACTTCAACCATTAGATCATGGCGTTATAAAATGT
The DNA here is from genome assembly GCA_013235015.1 of Araneus ventricosus. Classification (NCBI taxonomy): domain Eukaryota; kingdom Metazoa; phylum Arthropoda; class Arachnida; order Araneae; family Araneidae; genus Araneus; species Araneus ventricosus. Next base: position 46,987 of record BGPR01007246.1, on the reverse strand, counting down.
TTCAAGATGGAATATAGACAGTGCGCTCTGCGACACGTCATTGCATGTGTGGATGGATGATAAAGTGCTAGTGAACTTTCAAAGAAAATTTCTGTTGGAGATGCTCTTGACTGGATTAAAATCTCCTGGAAAAAAATAGGTCAAGAAGTGATCAGTAAATGTTTTGTCAGCTGTGGAATCCGTAGCAGAGAAATCGAGAGACAATTAGATTTATTCGACAAATCGAAAGGCGGAAGATCAATTAGCAGAGCTCTCGAAACTTGCTGGAATAAAGTACGATGCCGAATCCTTCCAACACGAAGCAGCAGTGGAATGCTTTGATGATTACAGTGCCGATTGGGAGGAACGCCTTTTGGTTAACAAGTCTGCCGAAGGTAAGCGTTTAAATGCTTTTAATCAAAACTAAAATTAATTTGAGATTTATTTAAATTAACTAACCAGTATGTTTTGTGTACATAAACGTTTTTACAAATGAATTTTTGTGCCTTTCAGGCTCTAATTCCGTCTCTGACGAGGAATTTTCTGATACGGTTTGTAATCGTCAGCTAGCTAAACTTTCAACTCAAGCGACTTTGGGGAAAATAGATCAACTCATCGGAAATTGAGACGCAATGACAAACGAATCTGTTAGAAATTTACTTTTTAAACTGAAAAACGAACTTGAAAGAATAATTGTTTCCGAAAAGAGTAAAAACTTAAAACAGCCACAAATTGTAACCTTTTTTCAAAAAATGTAAAAATTCATTAAATAAAGTACTATTTTCTCTTTAGATAAGTCTCAAACTTCATTTCAAATAAGAAATATGCGTCAGATTTGTTTATATTATATATTATAGCAATTATCTTGTAATTGTAACGAAAACCCTTCAGAGCGGCCAAATTTTCTCGGAATGGAGGGGTGGCCGCTCAGAGAGGTTTCACTGTACTTATATAATAATTTTTCCTCGATATTAAAAAACAGAACACTACTTCACAAACATGCAGGGAGTGCAATCCTCCCTTGTGTCTAGTACAGCAGTTGTACCGACCTGCATTCAAAGGTAAAAAATTTTCTGGTACATCAGCCCATAAGGAAAAGGTTAGCATTGAAAATGTTTAGAATTAAAAAAAAAAAAAATGCCTCTTATTCTTAAGTTTTAATATTAACAGAAGTGAGAATACAGTTCAAACTTGCAAACTATCTGAAACCAGAAGTACTTTGAAATGAAGAAATAATCAGAATCTACACTGGTTTATGCCTAACACTACTACAAATTAACCTTACATAGAAATCTACAGAAATCTTGATAGAAATTCTATAGTTTATCAAAGTGAATTTTTTGCTTTGGCATACTACAAAATATTTTTGCTTCGATTTGGTATACTCTGAAAAGAACCAGAATAATTATCTTCGGCCAAACAAAATTCTGAAATTTTCTACTTGGAAAAGACTAAAATATAACTCTGCTATTTCTAAACCTTATTTCTTAAGCCACCTGCATTATTTGGTTAAAGCTGAAAATATGCTTACATCAGAACTGCAGGTTAGTTGCTGTAAAGATAATAAGCTGCAATCTGCGACATGATACAGACAAGTTTTGCAGAATATTCTGCAATTTGATGCAAATAGGTGTGTGATCATGTATGCAATGGAGGAATAAGATGTTCATAATACTATTAAAAATGTAAATTTCTACAATGACCACTTTTCTTTAGTAAATACATGATTATGTATATTACTGTTATTTAAATTAATGCTATTTTCTTTTTCTTTTAAAGTCTCTTCTTTCTTTAACCCTCTGACTGTATAATTTTATAAAATCATAAAAATGCAACATTTGCAAACATCTTCAAATACTGTTGAGCCAAGCAAGTTATTTATATGCAAAGCTTTATTAGTATAATATGATCCAACACTATATACACTTAACTATAAAAGTACTAAGTAAACACATTAGCATGTGAAAATCGCAGGATGTAGCAGAAAATAGTCTTGCTTCTAAACCGCGGAAATCACAGGATACATTTGGATGTTTCAGGATGGAATACAGGATGTTTCTTTCACTGATCAGTAACAAAGATCAAGACAACAATCATATTACAAAAATGTCTGATGAATGTTTCTTGAATCATAAATCTCAAGTAGTATAAGAAATCGAGAGAAGACAGCCCAATAAATTTTTTTTTTTGTTTTATTTGGGCAATATATTTTAAAGAGTGTCATTTCTGGGATTTCAATTCGCTTTTTCATTCACAGAATTAATTCTTTCAATTACAAAATAAATTGAAAAAAAATGTCATTGATACAAATTTTGACTTTGACTATCATGTTCATATTGCTGAAATACAATAATCCCCCTCCCCTTAAAATCCAACCCCACTAGCACATGAAAAATAGCATGAAAAAACCACCATAATTCTGGTGAGTAATCTGTTCATTTCCGAGAAATTGTTTTTATTAATCATTAAACACATTTTTCTTAATCTATAAACATATCAGTATTATAAATAATAAATTAAAGTTCATGATCTCATGCTATATTAATATTGTGCAAGATTAAACCATTTTTAGATGCAATAATCTAATTAGCATGAGATTCCGATATTTATGATTCCGAGTCGTAACTACCACATTGTATGCAAATGAGTACGCAAATCTTTTTCACGTGATCACCAGAAGATTGTATAAAAGTGGTTACAAGCATTTGCAACTTTATCCTCTTTACTTTCGATCACTGGCTGATTCACGCTACTGTGGCTCAAATGAGCATGTAAATATTTTTCTATTTTTAAAATTGTAATAGTAACTTTGTGCTTTTATATTTTTGTTGCACTTAAAGTAATAAATGCCGTTAGCCGTAAATATTGTTGATTCCGATTTTAATCATCTAAAAGTTTTTGCATTAAAAGTCATATTAGTATGCGATTAGATGTTATTTAAAGGCCACTGCGTGATAATAGAATTTCTTTGAAGTAAAATTCAGCCAAAGTTTTACGTAACATTTTTCAAAGAGACAGAAATCTCATCAAAACGAACACAACAATTTCGATTTTTTTTTTTTTCGCCATTTTAAAGCATAACCATCTAACCAAAACTCCAAAGATGGTTCTTTCATTAGCGATCAATGTCACATGGTACATACAGTACTAACCTCTCTAATTGGCTGCTGTATAAATGCTACTTTTACTGACGTCAAACACAAGAACCTCCACGTACACCCCTGTTTATAAGTTAGAGGAATGTGTTCCTGGAATCTGAACAATAGAGAAAGGGCGAGGGAATGCATTCCTAGAAGCAGAGCAAAAAGACTTTTTATTCTGCTGGGAAAAAACTTTTTGAACTAAGAAAACTTTTGCAAAGCACATAAGTGAGAGGTGCTTTTTTAGTGCGGCACATAAATGAATAAGAGTTATCATTGTTTTCCTATATCCCTGGCTGGGGCTCCGAAAAAAACACGCATAAGTGAAAATCACGCATAAAAGAGCGTGTACAAGTGAGAGGTCACTGTATATGCTAAATATTTTTTCATCAAAGATGCTCAGTGTTTTTTCAATCTATTTCCATTTCCTTGTTTCGAATATCAAAAATTCCCAAATTATGTAAATAATATGTAAAGGAAATTCTACATGCACTTACCGAAAATGAAGAAGCCAATAATTACACCTGCAACAACTACAGGTAAAATGATAAATAGCCGAGTATAGGAGCCAGCATATCCAACAAAACATATGCCACTCATTGAATCTCCCTCAACCTGCAATTTTTTTACCAATAATTTATGATATTGTGAGATTCATAAATAATATTAAAAAAACATTTCATATAATTAATATCCATCCTAAGTTTTATTGTATTAAGATATTTAAAATATAATGAAGTCATAAAACAAAAGATACTTTAAAAAGAAATTAATAAAATCAAAAGAGTCATTAGACAGATTCATATATGAAAAAGTGAAGTAGAAATATAATGGCAATGCCACAGTTGTTCTGTGAACGTTGCCTGGTATCACAGATGAAAAAAATGTTTTTGGATTTGATGCTGTTAACTTAATAAAATTTTGTTCTAAATACACTGGTTTGCAAAAATTAAGGAAAAATCACAAAAACAGCAATAAATCACTAAAAAATAAACCAATACATATAAAATTTGAATATGTTGTCAAATGAGCATTGTTGAGTAAAACCGCAATATGAAAATTAGTGGCGCTGCAATTGGAATATGTCATCTGTGAGGAGCATAAAATTGCATGTTTGAGAACAAACCTGCAAATTTCGCTGTGGTACCGAGATATGAAATTTGAGATAACCAATTCGTAACAATGACCTCCAGGCATCATTTGCCCGAAGAACTGTGATGGAGATCTATTGGGAGAGTAGAGGCAGGACAAAGTCAGACAGAAGTGGCCAGATGGCTAAATGCGAGTCCTTCTGTGGTTCATAGACTTTGGCAACAATTTCTAACCACAGATTCGGCTTCTAGGAGGTTAGCCAAGGATGGCCAACCACTACGACTAGTGCCGATGATCGATATTTGTCGTTATGCGCACAAAGGAATAGAATCGCAAATCCGACTCAACTCGGATCTTCCCTTACTGCAGCCACCAGAAGGTTGGTGTCAACGTCAACCATGTGTAGAAGGCTTCATGAAGGTGACCAGCCATTTGCGTGCCGCTCATGTCACGACATAGAAGGGGACGTTTGAGGTGGGCACATGTCCACTGGACACCTGATCAATGGAGGGCTGTTCTCTTTACGGATGAGTCCAGGTTTAGCCTCCAAAGCGATAGTAGGCGTTATTTGATTTGGAGAGAACCTGGAACCTGTTATCATCCATCAAACATCCGTGAAAGAGATGCATATAGAGGAAGCAGTATCCGTGTTTGGGATGGCATCTCTTTGGGTGGACGCACAGACCTCCATGTCTTTCCACGTGGAACCGTGAATGCTCAGGCCTATAGAGATTACATCCTTGATGCTTATGTGTGCCCTTATGCCAGGACAACAGGTGATGATTTCCTGCTACAGGACGACAACGCTAGCCAGCACAGGGATGATTATCTTCAGCAGGAAACAATTCAGAGCATGGAGTGGCCAGCTCTATCACCGGACCCGAGTCCTATCAAGCATGTTTGGGATGCTTTAGGAAAATGTATAGCTGCTCTCAATCCTCCTCCTCAAACCCTTGCAACTGCTTTGCAAGAGCAATGGCTCTCACTTCCTATGGAACCGATACATAGCATAATTGACAGCATCACACATCGCTGTATTGCTCCTAGAGGGGATCATAGTCCATATTGAAGGTGCTTTTCCTATACCAAACTGACAAATCTGATTTGTTCATTTCATACATATGCTAATTTATGTAACACCATAATTGTCTGGTAATTTCTTTTCATGTTTATTTTTACCTTACTATGTGTTGCATATTGTGCATCAGTTTCATTAAATTCTACAGGTAACTTCTGGAGTAATCGTCACTTTTGTGTTTTTCCTTAATTAATGATAACCAGTGTACATTGTATTTAATATAATACTTGCAATATAGTACAATATTAATCCTTTGAGGAGGGCCACGGAAAACATCTGGTTCCGTCTGGCCGATGTTTCCAGAGGCACACATTTTCTAGTTAAGCCTAATTCAGGGATGAGATTGGCAAAAAAGCAAAAAGACTGAAATCATACGAGAGCAAAACATTTGTACCATAATTTATATGCAAAAGATGTTTTAAGAAGTAAAACATCAGAACATGCAATATGATGAAAATATTACACTAAAATAATTAATAACTTAATTATTTATAATTAAAGTACATATAAATGAGAAAAAATATTATTATTAAATCATTCACATTAAAAGTTGACAAACAAGTTTAACACATCACCAGGGGCATCAGAAAATACAAAATTAGATAACATATTTACACCTGTACATCACTGAGATGCAACATTCACCCAACCTCAAATCAACTCATTCATCAAACCTCAAGTCTGAGAAGAATTATATTTAATAGCCTTTTGTTAAAAGTTAACTCAAAAAATAAATAAAAATAAGGACAAATAATTTCTTTTGCTTCATGCAATTACGTAAAGTGCATTAGCTCTTTATAAATTATAATGTATCATATACTGAATTCTGTTTTATTTCTCTCATTTTTATACATTTTTGCAAAAGTAACAGCACAATGATTTTGCACCTTATAAAGTTAGAGGGGTCGAGAAATTGTAAGTTACAATGAGAGATTCATTTAGCATTACTGTTATTTGAAACCATTTGAAACATTTCCTTAATTGTTAAAGAAGTGGTTTTCTTTCATTTTTTTATTTGTGTGGCGTTTGTTGGTAACAGATCTCCATTGACACGCTTCACCCCTTGTTTTGGAGGGCTCCTACCTTTGACAGATTTTTCTTCAATAAAGGATGTGTTTGCATCCTCTGCAAGCTTAATTTCAATAAAGGCTACAGTTTTTGCACAGTCTTCATTGGTATCTCTCTGTTTAATTACTGGCATAGTTGTCAGGACTACATTATCCCTAAAATGCCTAGGTAAATCATCAGTTTTATTTTGAGAAGATTTTTTTATGTCTTATTCTCTGCATTTTTACTGCATTTGCACACAGCTTTTTAGTTGCCTCTTTTGACTGGAGTTTTTCTTTTTTTATGTAGTTTATTTGTTCTTGTTCCATTTTTTTTATTTCTTCATCTTGGTATGCCCTACAAGATGACCTTAAGTTTTCAACTAATTTTTTTCAACATGTTCATGCAAAAAAATCTTTCTTTTTGCAAAATATGCCACAGAGGTTTTGTTTTCTACAAAAAGGTGGTACTTAATAATCTGAATGCCACTGAATGTTGGAATGTTCATCCTTGTACAGCTTGCTGATATAATGTTGATTCATCAGTAGGAGAAGAATCAACTAGTTTCCTAGCCGGTGGAGATAAGCTGCACGGTCAAGCATATTTTCCCAGAATTTTCTTTGAAAAATGGAAGATAGGAAGGTTTCTTTTCTTTGTGTAAAAGCAGAATTTTCGGAAGAAAAACAAATTTTTGCGGAGAGAGAAAAACGGAAATCTGGAGGGTGGGGGGGACGTGAAAAAAAAACTGGAATTTTGAGAGAAAAAAAAGACAAAAAAGTGGAATTTCTCAAAAATAACAAAAAAGCGGAAGAATCTCATCCCTGCTAATTGCACTAAAACTGGTGTCAAACCCATGTGACAGTCGGTAACTAAAGGCAACAAGAGTAGGCACATATTTGTGAGTCAAGAGAGAATGTACACGCACGGGTGACAGTCATCCTCAAAGGGTTAATATTTTAACAACAGCAAATCTATACTGATAAATCAATAGTGAAATTTCTTAAGACTGTACAAGTTGTTTTACCATTAGTCACAAAAAAGGCAACGCTACATTTAATTTGATGTCAAGAGCTAGCAACTAGAACAGTAATGCATTAAGCATTCTGAGCTATACCAAAAGGTGATTATAACAGAACCAGCTGCATTTTGTGTGACAGAGTGTTAACTAAGTCTCACAGGGAAAAAAAAAAAATCACAACCTCAAAATTCTTAGTTTTCAACAATTTTAAATTATAAAATCAAATAATTTATAAATGAAATTTGTTTATAATTATAAAAATTTACAAAACTATATTATTAAAATTTTCAAATAAAACACTCAAGATTTTCCACCCTATTAAAAAATTAACAAAAAAAATATACGGTTCACAAAAGTCCATTCTTCAAGCCTAAGGCACTGTCAACGAGTCATTGAGTATTTTTTTAGAAAACTTCCAAAATCTGTTAGAATATAATACAGCCAATCCCCAATATAACAAACCTAGGATATTATAATACCTAGGATATAACGAACTTTTCAAATGGACCCAACCAAAATCTTGTACTACTAATGTATTTGCAAAAGCTTGTAATGATCTGAAAGGCGCGGAATTCTGAGATAGTGAACCAAAATTTCCACTTTTGAACCTTAGTTTTAGCTCTTTAACGAAAAATCACTGCTTATTTTCATACTTTAGAGATATAATGTAAGTACAATTAATTTCACCATTTAATTTTTAAGAACAAATATTTATTTTAATTTAATATAGCTCATTACTAATTGCAATTTAGTGTAATTAATTTGTTCAATGCAAAAATGAATTTAACGATTATAGGAAATCTTGTGTACCCAATATTTGAAAAAAATCAGAAATAATGAATCTTCAATTATAGCGAACTTCTGGATCGGTCAGTCGAGGGTTTGTTATACTGTATACCCAAATATTCTGAACAAAGATTCACATATCCTAACATATTGATACATTAATTTAAATATAGGAGCCAGTGCATAACAAAATGTATTTTGGAATTAAAAATAAGTTTTCTGTTCTTCGAAAATCGGAAAATCGGATTTTGTCGAGCTATAGATGACTAGCTTCAATGGTGTTAAGAATAAATGTAATAAATAATTAATATAAATAGATAAGAAAGAAAAGAGCTCCACAAATTAAACATCTCAAATTCAGCACTTCTTTAAGAACAGTTTATGTTGTTTCAGAAAACAGGGAAATTTTTTGCCACGCCGAAATTGGTCTGCAGATTGAAAATATGATCCAATACAAAATACATTCAGGGTCAAAAACAAAATGTGTAACTTTATCATGAATTTTAGGTTTTTGTGATTGGTAGATGCTCTGTTTTACTTCTCGTATGATGCTAGCAATTGTACAAAAACATTTTTTTTTTAACACACAAATGAGAAAATATGATCAAATTTGTGGAAATCCTTTCTGCAGTCTATACCAATAAACTATGAACAGATTTCAATTAATCCAATACCATTGAAGCAATAAGTCTATACTTCTAACTTTAAGAAAAAGTGGTAAAGGTTTTAAAAAATCTAACAATAGTACATAATAAAAAATCCTTACCGGCTTAAAAGTCATGAGGATACAGCTTAAAACTAAAGGAATAAGCAAACCAATGAGTTTAAGTAAAGTTGAACGTTTCTTCAGTAAATCTTTAGAATCAGACTTGCAACTCTGGACATAAAAAGTGTAATTTAAAATCACACACCATGTAATAGCAGCCATTGTGGAAAAATATATCATGAGAAATTGGGCAATGCAGAACACTGATCCAGCTCTGAAAAGATAAATTGTTATGAAAGGTCAAATACAATATATATATATATATATATATACACAAAATAATGCAACTTGAACCTTTACATTATGAGAGGGAAAAATTACCAATACAGTGAAACCTGTGTACAGTATGCGACAGGAGTTTAAGCACAACAATAATTTTAAAATAAGACTTTAAAATATATACTCTATTTTAAATTAGTGTTCATATATGTAAAAAAAATATAGAATTGAAATTATACGATGCATTCATGCTTTAAACTTTATTTTCAATCATTGAATTTAGTAAAAATAAAAAATAAGTGTGTTAAAAGTTTAAACACATAAGACATTTATCTTTTACAGTCAAGTTTAAAAAAATTATTAGTACTTGATTATTGTTCCTTTTTATTGAATTACATGAAATATGTAGTTTTCCGTCGATAACACTAAGTTCTGAATTAGATATGGCTGTAGTTCAAACCAAACATCCTCAAGGGCGAATTTCAGTACTTCATCTGAAGAATAGGGGAAGGTGTTGTACCTCGGCTAATTGTTGGTATAACAAAGCGAGAGTGTAGAGAAATTTTGCTTCCCCACCCAAAATGTTTAGTTTAAAGTGGCAACACTGTCACCTTGCACGTCGGCATCTCGGGTTGAAGTTTTCAACTAAAGTGAAGAATCAATTTTTCGGATGCCGGTGCAAGCCCTTCTGGAGGAGTTCAATTTTCCTCATGTTTTCCAGAAAAATATTTCTCATTTATTTTTCACCTGTTCCCCCTTTTAATTCCAAACTGACACACATTGAAAGGATTCTTTATCAATAAAACCATAAATAATTACCCGAGAGTAAAATAATGTGAGAGGAGGTGATGTACCTCAGCCAAGTGCATCATATTGTACCTTGGTCACCTGTAAACAGCATAGAGCATTGTTGCATCAAGATCAAAAAGTGGGGTTTAGATAAATTTTTGTCATAAATAAGCACAAAAAATATTATTCGGGATGATGAAGGGCCTGCCTGCCATATGAAGAAATCGTAGTGAAATTCCTAACACAGAGAGAAAATGTATTTCATAAACAGATTTTAAATAACTTTTCAATATAAAAGCGTAGATAGTGTCATGAATTTGTACCGTTAATTTATTGCCGAGGCTAAAATAAATTTCAAATTTCATTTTATAACTATAACATTAGGAGTTTTTTTTCCACCATAGTTCAGAAAATTGCGGGGTTTTTTTTTATTTTATTTATAAAAAGAATTTGTTTTGTTGCTCTATTAACTCTACTAATAATAAAGGAGAATGATTGTGTCTGTGTGTCTTGGCCTTCTAGACCTCTGGATCTAGAGCTGCAAAATTTGGCACAAATATACCTTGGAGGGTGTGAATGTGCACCCTGCAGATTGTTTAGAAAATTTAATTAGAATTTCATTTAATCAAAAAGTGAGCAAAATTTTTGCATTTGTTGGCGATAAATTTCAAAAAAAATTTATGCATAATTTACAACAATGCTTTTGGTTGTTGCAATCAACTCCAATCGTCTTCACTGTTTTCATAAATATTTAATTGTGTGTTTCTCTTCTATTGTTGAAAGATAAGGAATGAAGATTCTGCTTATTTTTTCATGTTCTTTGGTAACAGAGTAATGAATTTTAATTCATTTTTTATGCATGAATTTTTTTAGAAAGCTGTGGGTCCTCTTAGATATTAAGTAAATCGGAAGGTAAAAATAAAACTTTTAAGGGAACCATGAATGCTAAATTATGCATAACGGATTCAACTGAATAAAACAGAACAGTATTCTCAGCAAGCAAGCTGGTCACTGAAGGTGGCTAGAAGTTACACTGCGACTTTTCTTTTATGGCTTTCTTTCTTTTAAAAACTAGCAGTTTTTTTCCTATTCAGAATAATTTATAAGTCATTAATATACAACTTGCTTTCGCGTAAACAAAAGTTTCTAACTAGTTATCTACTTCTTTTTAAGAAAACCAGCATCCTTTTTCAGTTGTGATATAATTCATCTATCATATCCACCTAAATATCATGCAATGATTTTGAAAAGTTTAGTTTTGAACCACATTAACGCATGATAATGTCACATTTTGTTGCCCTGGCCAAGGTACAACACAATATTGTACTTTGGCCAAAAGTGAAAGATTTTGTTTTTTTAAATTTTACATTTCTACGCGATAAGTTGGAGTAAATACAAAAGGAGAATAAAAAGCTTATTTCCTGATGTTTCTAAAGCACCCAAAATTTTCGGTTTTAGACTTGATTTGGCCACTTTTTTTTTTAATTGAGAAAAAAGTGGCCAAGGTACAGCACCTTCCCCTACTGCTTGCTATTTTGACAACAGCGGCGAGTCAGGAGGGGGGAGAGGGGGCAGTCGCCCACCTACTATTTTAGGGGAAAATAAATTTTTATTTCAGTTTAGCTGCCTAAAACTAGGAATTACAAAAAAGAAGTAGTTAAAAAATTAGCTAGTTTTCCCAAACACTAACTTTTTAAATTTTGTTGTCTACCCCTATACTTTGGGGTCTTTTAGATGTCTGTAAATTTTTTGCCCCTTTTCCCACCCAATCGCAGCCACTGTATTTTGATAAACTCAATTTGTGAATTTACCCCACACATTTTCAAAGAAGTTCAAATTAGGACTTAGGGCTAGACCACTCAAAAATCGACCCCATGTTGGAGGTAAGCCACTGTTTTGGAGGCATGTATTGAAGGGTTGTCATGTTGAAAAGTCAAATTTGTTCCATCAAAAATTGCAACAAAGGGAACTAAATGACTGGCTAGTGTCGCTTGGTAGTTTTCAGGTTGTTTTCAGCCCTGAATAAGGCTCAGAATGTCTGACTATTGACCGTACTATCAGAAATCCACCACAATGCTGTCATCTAAACATGCTTCTTAGTTCTTTTTGAAGATCATACAAATAGCATGCAATTCCATCAGGTCCATCCAAATCCCATTTTTATTTCATCACTGAATATAACAATAAGCCACACAACACCAAATGACGTGCAGTTTGACCTACTGTAATCAAGCTTCTTTGTGGTGTGGTATCAAGCCAGGGGATCGAGACATCTCGTGGTTTTTCTTATACCCAATTCTAAAATTCTTCTGTCAATAAGTTTTTTTGATATTTGTCCTCCAATGATATTTTTAATTTGAGAAAGAGCAAAATTCCTAGTTGAAGCCAAGATTCTGATGTGGATGTGATTGCGAGAACTGGTCACTCGTGGCCTTCCAGAACTAGATTTTCATTTAAAGTTTTTACAACAAGCTAATATTTGATAAATTCCAAGTTTTGACCTCTTTAAAGCAGCTGCAATTTCACACCAATTAACTTCTTTTTTGCTCCCATACACCAGATTTTTTATGTTTCCTCGTATAAAAATTCTTTAGACCTAGCCATTTTGAACTAACGTCAAACCAACAGTCAGGTTCTTCCTAGTGCGATTTCATTAATTTGTGTAAAAGCAATTTTGTGCTTAAACTTTTGACACAGCAATCTTTGTTCCATTCTCAAAACTTCCGATTACCAATAAACATATAAAGTTAATAACATTTAGGACGGAGCTGCCCGACGGGCGAGCGTCGCTGTGAACAAGAGGTAAAAGGACATGGGCGACTATTTGCTGACACTCATCTGCAAAGGTAAAAAGGTGTGGGCGGCTATTTGCCGACACTCATCCACAATGATAAAAAGACTTGGGCAGCTATTTATTGACACTCGTCAGCAGGTCAGGTTTAATATAATTTTAAAATTGCATTTTGTATACATATAAATGACATGTTGAAATAAAGTGGATACTTGAAGTTTTATTTCAAAATTATTTTGACACGCACTGTATAATGATGTTGTCTATAACAATATTTTCTTTGGCCAGATAGAATTCCTATCTGCTCAATGTATTCTGAACCTCCCTGCAATGATAATCACTTTTTAGATGCACCTATCTATAACGATGATTTTACCTCTATAGATTCACTTAGCACGTCCAATTTGTGTTGGACAAATCATTAGCAGCAAACTGCAAGAGAAATCGATTAGCAGCAAGAATTACATTGACAGTATCAATTGGACTTTGTACATGTACTTACCGCACACCAAAAACATTGCTAATGTTCAAGCACGTCTACGATTTGAGGGGAAAGTGCTAAGCAAAAGAGTCAGACAGGCCATTAGAAATACTCTTGCTCTGTGGGAAGTACATGTGCAGTGTCTAACTGTTATCATTGCACTTCAAGCCGCTTATCGCTACACTGGTATTTTACCTTTAGTGATTTGTCCGACACAACTGCAGCGGGCCTTAGAAAACTGGTACAATAGAATACTGATTTTTTTTCCCTTGAAAAATGACACCACATGGTCCAGAAAGTGGATAGCAGCAGAATTGGGGGAAGGGGTTAGAAACCAGAATCTGGTGAGACCAGGGGGAAGGATGGGCTAGTAATTGTACTGTTTCTTGCCTCTATTTTCACGTGCTATCAAACTTGTTCATTCACAATTAGAACATCTGAACTCCTTAGATGAGCTCAAGTGTATATATATGAAAGTATCATTTGCTTCAACAAGTAAGCACACAAAATTAACAAACGCATTTTGATCAACAAATACATTATGATAAACCTCTTTTTCTTTCACACTTCCACTTTGATGCCATGGACAGTTGCCCAGTTTGCCTCGGGCCACCAATGAGTGGCAGATCCAAAGGGTTGCCAGGAGTACTAGAGAACTTGCCAGCTGAACAGAAGTTGCCAGGAGAATGGAAATTGGAAGGAAATTTTTTTGAAACCTGACCGTCTGATCTTAGTTCCAATCAAGCTTTTTTTAACAATTGAACATTTTTTCTTTCAAACATTTTCATTACAATATCTTAAAAGTGAGCATATAACAGACAAGCAAAATACCCAAAATTACTTGGTCTTTTTAGTATCAAAACATTGAGGGAGGTAGGAAACTATGATTTTATAGAATTGCTATAATTGCAGTTGCAATTCTACAAAATTATAGTTGACATTAGTTGCTTTGTATTAAAGTCATTCAATGAAATTATATCCAATCGAAACTACTGAACTAAATAAAAACTTATTTTTGAAACAATAATTATTTTTGAAAAGAAATTAAGATTTATAAAAATTAATTCTATAAACCAAGTAAAATGTTAAAGAAAGAAAACCTAATTTTTAAATGATTTCAAAGGCACTAATCCACTTCAGAAACCAAAATAAAACCATTAATTGCCATAAAATCAGGAGAAAAGAAATTTTCAGCTTGAGTCCAAACTTTGAAGCCACATTATGCAAACAGTTCCTTGAGGAGACTTTTTTTTTTTTTTTCAGTTTTGTGTCTTTTAATCAGTTATCTTTTTGTGTATACACACACAGGAACCAAAAAATTAGTCTCTTACACAGCAACAGGTTGCACAATTAAGTTTTGAGTTAATATGGAGGAACCATTCACTGTGTTCACTCTATGCACAATGATCCCTTCGGCAAATTTAATGTAGCGCCTGACCACACACAAATTTCTTTTTTTTCCTCTGGAGTGTTGACAGTTGACTTGGAGTACACATCCTTGAGCCAGCCATATACAACTGCCCATGGGAAAATCGGGCTGTTTTTAAGTTGATGCCTGCTACACTGAGGGACTGGCCCTGGGCCTTATTAGTAGCCATAGCAAATGCAAGTCGAACAGGTTATTGCAATTGCTTAAAATCAAATGGCAAATAAGTAGCAATGGGTATCATAGGGGTGTGTGGTAAAAAAACCTCTTCCCCCTTGCCGTTTCAGTTATTGTCTTCACCTCAATTACATTGGGCAAGTCTTTTAGCCAAAAATTTAATTTCGTTGCACAGCTGTCTTTTGTTAAATGATGATACCCAACTGTAACCTTGCTATACTTTATTATAAAAATGATTTCATACACACATTCACATTGTTATAATTTGTCTATTTTACGGCCCAAATATTTAATAGAATTCAAGTTATAATTCCAGCTCAAATTCAGCAACCCTCCCCTATATAGATGGAACCTAACTGCCAGAAAATGACTCGTATGTACTTGCAAAAGAAACTTTCAGACCCAATGTACAGAAGGTCAAATTATTCAACAAAAATATTTTCACTTACTTCGGCTGCTGCTGTTGCATAGTTCCATCAGGATTACAAACAATATCTTCTCTTACTCCAGAAATAAACTGTATAAGCCATCCTAGGGAAGTCACTACCAAGCTTACGTTGATGTAGAATAGAATGGATAAAGGTAGTTTCTGAGATTTTTTAGAAGCAATACCCAGAGTAATCTAATGGGAATATAAATATGCTGTAAATGAAATAAGGAGAAACTACAACAGAAAAATTTTCCTATTCAGAAGAGATTTCAAAAGCTTATATGCCAGATAGCGCTCAGTCATAATTTGATCATTGGACAACACATTTCATTTGAAAAAAAAATGTTATACATTTAAAAGTTATACATTTAAAATAAATTTTAGTATTAACATTTTTACATTTACAAATTATTTCTTTACTATTATCCACAATTTTGGATAATTCAATATCTATAAATTGCCTTATTTGAAAATCATCCACATCCATGATAGCTCGTCTCAACTCATTTAATTCTTATGCTTTTTAAAAAATCACATGCTTGCACTGAGCTTCTTTTGTATGCAGCCACATGCTATTTCGTTTACTTTAAAAGTAAAAAATATTTGCAATAAAATTTAACAAAAATTAAATAAAAATTTTACAATTTAGTGAGCCTGAGCTTAATGACAGACATTACAGACTAATGATATGCCAAGTGTATACACTGAGAAATATAAACGATGGAATTAGTTCAACTTTCATCACAATGACGAATGGCACTGTTACTTAAATTTAATTTTGAAAAATTAATAAAAATTAAAATAATATATATAGAGAAATAAAATTGATATCACTGAAAAGGGTGGTCCCCCCCCCCCTTCTTCCAAATTTAAAGACGGTATAAAAATATTTTTTTGTACAATAATTTGCTCTGAAGTTACGGCTGAAAAATATCAAAATTGGTTAATTTCTAATTAACTGAATAATTAAAATTTCCACTTTCAAAATTTGACAGTTATTCTTTAATAACTATCCAAAGTTTGGTTGAAATTGGTCCACTGGTTTAGGGGGAAATGTAGAACAAACCCATATAACACACCCACAATGACTCATTTATATTAGGATTTTCAATATACAAAATACGGAGGAAAATAAGCATGAAAAAGATAATATATACTGATTATTTTAAAATAGATTCCATGCAATAAAATAACAAAAGCTGAAGTAATTAGTCAATTAAGATATTTCGCTGGATCTTGTGCAAATGAACAAGATTAACAATAAGACTTTCCAATTTATTTATTTGTTTTATTCATGCTCCCTCTTCCCTTACTTTTGATTAACATTGTTCCTTTGTTAAATCAAACTGTTCAATAGAAGGATATTTTTTAATTATTTTTATATGGCAATAACATATATTTAAACCAGCAGGAGTGGTCTCCCCTACACTTTCTCATATGCTCCCTAATGCAGGTGGAGAAAAAATAAGCCAAACAGCAGTAAAACGCGCCAAGTGGTTGCAACATTTTTTTTTGTGTCATAGTATGGCAAAGAAAACCAAATATGCAATTTGAATGCTTTTTTTTCAACCAATTGAAACGAAAATTGGACAGATCTACAATTAAGATTAGAAGACCGCACACCAAATTTCAATTATCTAAGTCACTAAAAGATTTGTGACCGTCTAAGACAGGCTTTTAACTAACCAACAATATCTCAGATCGCAAAATCCACTAACAGCAAAAAATGCATTACCACATACAAAATAAAATTAAACGTAAATCAAATATGCAACTCTTTTCAAGATAATGTTTCTTTTCACCAGAAAGAAAGCAATAGATCAAAATTATAACAAAAACGATCAAAGAGTTGGAACAGAATTTGACAGTGAGCCAAACCAGAACATAATATGGTAAAGAAACAAGCGTATCGGTCAAGCTTTTTTATTTTTGCATTGTAGAATGGTGAAGACAGCAAAAATGTAACTTGAACGGCCTTTTCTTAACCAATTGAAACAAATATTGGACCAAACCTTAATTGGACACAAGTCTACAATTAAGGTTAGAAGGCAACATACCAAATTTCATTTATCTAAGTGGTTATATTAAGGCGTTATTGGGTTTACAAATATGCGAATAAACAGACCAGCAGACAGTCAACCCTTTGACGGTTTTGGCCCAAAATTTGATACGGACCTACATTCATGATGATAAAACTGTGTACCAAATTTTATCCATCTAGCTATTCCAAGTGTTATAGTGTTCACATGAACATGGACAGACAGACGGACTTACCGTAGACGGATTTTGTCCAAAATTTGATAGAAACCTGCAAATTGTGTGTCAAGATCACATACCAAATTTCACATCTCTAGCTCTAATAGTTTTCGAGCTATTGTGTTCACAGACAGACATAATTACAAAATTGTGTTTTTTGGATTTGGGGTTAAAACATGGAGATTCATCGAAATCTCGAGTTCAAATTTTTTGACGATTACAATTCTTTCTCTTTTTATAGTTCGTATACGAGAAAGTAAAAAACCAATGTATCATTTTATATTCTGAAGTTATATAAACAACTCTTAAATAACTTGAATAACCCTTTATTATATCTTAAAAGATAAATTCAAATTTTTCTTAAATTCTTATAGGAAAAATTAAACAAAAAATAATTTCATACTGTGAAATCTAGTTAATAGCTTCAAATAAATATATCTCTATAAATATCCTACAAGTTAAATGCAAATTTGTATCCTACATGTTAAATGCAAATTTGGTCTCTTAATTGAATTCTTATGAGAAAATCAAATTCTTATAAGAATTTCCTTGAACTACAAAAATATAGTAAATATTAATTAAGCTTTAAAATATGCAGTTAAAAAAAGAGGGAGAGAGACTGAAAATTCAGTTTTGTAACAAATCCGAAAGAAATTTTATAACTACATATTTCAGACAAAAAAAAAAAAAAGAACCCTTACAACTTCCCAAATTTCTGAACCACACAGTATCAAGGAGAAACAGAAAAGCTTTAAATGTTGCAACCTAAGGACGAAAAAGAAAATTCATTTTCCTCTATAAAATGCAGCAAAAGTTTTCACAATTGCATCTCCAGGACTAAATTAAAACTATTTTCAATCCTCCCTCTGTCATTATACACAAGAGTCATAACTGAATAGGATGGCCAGTTGCAATAAAGCAATTTGTTCTAGAAAAGCATGCAACATTTTATTTTTTGAAATTTGCCACAAAAAATTAAAAATCAAATAAAAAGATAAAGGAAAGCATGATACATTGTTGACATTCAATACAACTGGTGTAAAAACCACCAATCAATCACATATAGCTCAAAATCAAATTACATAGATTTTTCATTTGTAATCTAAACTAAAATATTTTCTTTTTTTAATGGTCGATCAGTCAGAGAGACTCTCCGAAAAGAATATAAAACTGTAAAGAAATTTCACTTTTTTAAAACTCATTTCTCAAGAGGAAGAAAGTCATCTTTTTTTTAAAAAAAAATTGTTAAATATTATATAAACATTTCAGTAATACATGACAAGTTCAAAATTGTAAATCATTTACAAAAACTTTCTCAAAAGAACTTACCGCAGAAAACAAATTTGCAACGAGAGCCATACCAAAAATACAAGCAATAAGAAAATGAGTATCATCATGTTCTTTTTCTGTGTAAAAAGGATTTCGACACTGTAAGGCACATCCATCTACGTCTTCAAACCAAATGTCAGAATTATCAGTTTCTACTAAGGGTGGGATGCACTTGAAACTAGCATTAAATTTTATTTCTTGAACAGGATTCTATAGGAAGTAAAAAAAAACATACATATATAAATTTTTTAAAAAAAATGCAGAAACAAATATGCACTTCAAGGTATCAGATATCTGTTACCAGCAATATGAAAGCAGACTTTCTAAAGAATACCAAGGCTTTTATAGAATGCTGAAAACTGGCTGGAAATGAATAAAATGATTAACATTTCCACCTTTCCTAGGCATTCTATAGAATGCCAAATGACAAACCGGCAAAATATGAAATATATTGCTGACTTGGTTGTATAAGAAATAAAATTAAGTGCAAAATAAAATTATTTCTTTTCTTGATGCAAGAAGTATGTTCATATTTCAATTTGTTTTCTGTAATAAGAAAGGCATAAATTTTGTTTGTCTTTCCTTTTTCTTTATGTATTTTGAATTAAAAGTTTTTTAATGGCGCTCTTTCATTATTTTTTCGAAATAACATTTGTATTTTTGAGGAATGCAAGTCTTTTAAATAATAGCTTTATCACGATCTTTTTTCATATTTTGCATAAATAGCATTTGCCATTCTGTAGAATGCCTAAATAATATTATATACAATGCCTAGGGAAAGTATATAATTCTCATATTTCATATTTTGTCCAAAAACACCCAGCATTCTATAAAATGTCTAGGTATTCTATAGAATGCCGGTGTTTCATGCATTGACGGTAACATATATGCTACTAAATTTTTAACAAAAGAAATTCAAACAAATAAAAAATTAGCATTACAAACTAATTATAAAATTATATCTAACAAAACAAAGTTACAAATATTTACTTTTTATAAATTTCCGATATAACTATGGCTCATAAAATCAAGTATGGAACTAGAATGATTTCCCTGAAAGGATTCCATTTAACATTCCACTACAGTACAAGTCGACACAATATACCTCACTGAATATTTTCACTAATTAAGAGCACGGATCTGTTAGATCTTTTCTGCTTGAATTTACAAATTTCAATTTGCTAAAAATATTCATGAAAAACAGAATTTATTGAGTAACTAATTGGTGTGGCCTTACACTGCCAAGCCTAAATTAAAAGTTTTACCTTCTGCTTTCTATAAAACATATAAGTTAACATTACAAATGCAAGTTTCTTGATAAATTTGGCTTCCGATTAAAAATATTTTGTTGAGTAACTTTTGAAACAGCCTGCAACAACTTTCAAGGCTCTTATGGGTAATTCCAAGTGAAATCAACCAATAACAAAATAATTGTTTATATCAATGTTTTAGATTGTAATGATTTTTTTCCTGTTTGTTGTACTTACCTCTGAGATGAAAACAGTGAACTTTTAAATTGTAACACAAAATGATTGAAATAACATGTTTTTTTCAATCATTTGTTTACGAGTTATGAATGATTGAAATTTTGAAAATTTCACCATCTTTATACAGCTCAAAAACTATCTGACCTAGAGAGCTGAAATTTGTGTCATTTTGTTCAGTTTTTATGTTGTTTCATGAAGTCATTTAAAAAACAATTTTTATTTAAAAAATGAAATTAATTTTTTTATAAACTTAAAATTGGAATTTTTAATTTTTTTGAAAAAAAAAATTTTTTTATTTAACCTCATATTAGCAACATTTATGCCAAATTTCATGATGGTACTCCTATGGTATAACAGTAGAAAAATATTATCTTTATTGATGTTCATGTTAATTCTGTAAGAAAAAAACATTTTATTGTATGAGCTGTTCGAGCCTGAAGGGTTACTTACAAGGAAATAATACAATGTGGATAAATTTAGGAATTACCAATTTGATTACAAACTAAATTATAAGTTTTACACCTTTTAAACAACAAATCCTACAAAATGTTTTTCTAGAGCTTGAGATAAAAATGTATCATATTATTGGGATATAAAATTCAGTGGCTTATAAAACTGCAATGTAAAAAAGGCAGTTACTGTTTGCAATACTTTTAAATTTAACACTAAATTACATATTAACTTTGCACAATGGAACTTGGTTTTAAATGCTTAGTGCAGGTATATTTTCTTCCGAAATAAAATTTGAGCTACACTTGCCATTTCCTCTTTTAGGATTTGGGTTCTGCCTGTTGCAATGATCAAATATAATTTATAAAAAATTAAGGTTTTTTTGGTTCCATCAAAATGTCTGCTTTTTCTGGATAAGTGAATGATGGTCCACTCGAATGAAAAAAAACTAACTTCTTCCTCCACCTGATCTTTTGAAAGAACAATTACCATACACCCCTTATTGTCATAGGACACATGAGAGACACACAATTTCTTCAAATAGAAAGTCTTCATCATGAGGGTTGATCTGAACTTTGTGGGTTTCCATACTATCAGAAAAAGAATACATTATTTGTTTGGACTTTGTCCTTATTGAAGGAAATGAATGCATTAAATTTTTGCATTAAAACAACTGCCAAAGCTTCCTCAAATCTTGATTTCAATTACTCCTCTTCTTTAACATATTCATTAATCGCATAAAAAAAATGTGATAAACAACAAGTTATTCAATGTCCACAGGAAAAGTTGAAAAGGTGTTTCTATGACCACCCATGCATCGTCACCTTGGGTAAATGAGTATAACTGGGTGACAGCTGCTGAGGTAGCGAGTCAATGTGATGCCCAATGGCAGAGACAAGACAATTAAGCATGGCTTGTGTGGTCCGGGGTGAGATAAGGCAGAGAGAGATAAACTGTAGGACCCAAGCAGAGACATGTCTTTAACCTGGAGTCCAGATCGGGTGGGGTTTTTTAAGCAAAGCTCACTGCTGTGCGAACAGTGAATGAATGTCACATGTGACAACCCCGCCTGTGGTTTAGCACAAAGTCCTTACCAGATGTATAAAGTATGCAATTAATATTAATCCAAATTTAAACAGGGGATAACTTTTTTTTCTTTAAGAGTAGTTGTGAGTGTCTGAGAAGCCAAAATTTGTTTTCAGTATTTTAAAACTTGTTGCTGCTTGAGTGCGACTTATTTTGATTGCCGAAATCTTCTACCTCACCTTGACCAGTATGAATGAAAAATGTTAGAATTTTTAGTATGAATAGGCCACCTTTTATACTCAACTTTTTCAACACACTTTTTTTTATAGAAGCTATACACATATTAATAAAGAATTTTTTTTATCCCAATACCATCATGGAATTTGGCATTAATGTTACTAAAATTATGCTAAATAAAATTTTTCAAAAAATTAAAAATTGCGATTTTGAGTTTTTATAAATTAAATTATTTTTTTAATAAAAATTGTTTTTTAATTAATTGGTCACATTATATATTTTATGGAACATACAAAATTGAATAAAAGTAATAATTTTACCTTTTTACATCCAACAGGTCTTGAGTTACTGTCATTTAAAATTAATAATTTTTTTTAAATTCATGAAATTTTCAAAATTTTAAGGATTCATAACTCAGAAAAAAAAGTTTACATAATCTGAAAAATTATATTTTTCATCTATTGTACTACATCCAAGCCAAAAATAAACAAAATCCAAAGACATGAAATTTCGGCCATTGGTTGATTTGATGTAGAATTACTCATATGTTTCCATGCTAAGTCAGATGATAAAGTAAAATGGCACAGCACACCAAATTCAGTATTGCAAACTGATAAGTATATAGATTTAGATAAGAATATTCTATACTTTATAAGTCCTCACCATTTAAAAAATATTAAACATGTAAAATGAGAAAAATATACCAAATTTGATCATACAATTATACATTTGTAACATGGAACAACTACATTCTACATGCGCATACTTTACACAAGGGGGGAGAGAGAGCTTGATGCAGCATCATATCCAAATCTGTTCTTTAATGACATCATGAGATGGTATATTAAACTTAGACTATCTGAATTTATAAATTGTATCTTTGTCAAAGACACAAAATAAATTTACTACTGAAAACTAATCCTCGACTGATTCATAATCAATCTACATAAATATCAGACATTGTTACAATAATTGATATCTGGACTTTACCTTCAAATCTAAAAATTTATATAGAAAACAAGATTTACATTGGAACCTCGCTTAATGAGCACCTCTCATAATGAGTAATTTGCAAAAAGAGCAAAACAAATTATAAAAAAATTACTCATTTAATGAGCAATGTTTTGCATAACAAGTGACAATCATACTTTCAGAGTGTTTGGGAAATATCACTTACATCACTCCCTGCGTCAAGCTAATCAAAAATGTGTTAGAAGAGGTTTTCAAGAGAACCCTCACTTCCACTTGGAAGAAGCTTTGGCCGGAGAGCGATGTCGAAAATGTGACTTTGAGGGGTTTAAGACAGTACCTGTGGAGCCTGTAGTCAATGATATTGTGTCTTTGGCAAAGATAATGGGACTGGCGGTGGATAACAATGAGCTTTAGGAAGAGCACAGCCAAGAGCTGACCAATGAGGGCTTATGGAATTACATTGTGTTTCACAGCAAGAAGTTATGGAGAAGAATTTGTCAGAGGAGAAGAGGGTAACAGCAAAGCAACAATCTTCTGGCACAATAAGAGAAATTCTGAAAACATGGGGAAACTGTTGCACCCTATTAAGGCAGTGGCCATGCATGCTACTAATTTATTTAACGAATAGACGCCTTCGGTGACCAGCTGGTTCGCCCATATTAGAGCTTATAACTTAAAATGATTCAGTTATATCAAAAACTGCAACATATGTAGGATGTTTGAAATAGCTGTTATTGTTTATTTAATGTTAATAATTTGTAAATAAAGCTATTTATCCAACAAATTTATTTCCAATTTGAATTTTTTTTTAACGTAATAAACTGTCATTTGGGGGGGGGGGCATCTGAAAACTCAAACAAATGAGTATCACAAATTACATAAAATGTCATGAAAAAATAAATTTTTCGTTTATTTTTTTTTAGATAAAACAATTAGTTCCAAAATCAAAAATGAAATAGAGATGCATCCAATATGAAATAGTAAAAAAAATCTTTAGATGCATAAATTCAAAGTTCTAAGTTTCCCATTTGTAAATGAAATTTAAAATTCTGGTAACAGTAAATGAATGCAGTTTTTAGCTGCTTATGCTCAAATATTAATTTGAAATTGTTTTTACAATTTGAAATTCCCTTTAATTTTGATAAAATGGTATAAGAATAAAAAATGAATTTTTTGAAATAAAAAAGTAATAAGTTCTATAATTCGTGCCAATATTAGACAGTCTTTAAAACATTATGCAATTGGAAAAGATTGTAAATTTAAGTATAAAAACATAACAGCGAAAAGCTATTTCAATTATTTTTTAATTTGATGTTTCATTATCTGTTTCGCTCCAATTGTGGTATTCTAATTGAGTTTGTTGAAGGATTAGTAAAGCACGTATAATTTGAAACAGGAATAAAAGTTTGATGAAATTCTGCAAAAAAAAAGTCACATACCATTAAGTTTAATATCAAAGGAAAGGCCACTTTTCACATTTCAAAATTGAATAGAGGTGGTTTACGCTTAAAATAAGTTTAAAATGTTTGAAAATTGTAAACAATTAGCATTTATCTTAACAAAATCAATTAAAAATACTTTAAAAATTTAGAGGGAAAAAATTTCATAGTAGTGAACTGTGAATCTTTTTGCTAAAAGCCAACCGCGGTACGCCCTGCCTCCTACTCCCAGTAAAGGCGAATTGCTTCCATGTCATCTTGAAGAAGGGGAAAAAAGGGGACAACCTATCTCCCCTCCTAGTGGAAACAAGGTTCTGTGACCTAGTCCGTGAGGGGTGTTGTTCATTCAGTGACCTTCACCGATTTCAGAACAATAGATGCTTTCAAAAAAATTTTAAAATTCATTGAAATAATATACAGCGTTGAAACTAACAACATTAGAAAGGTGAAAATTTGCACTTTAAAATGGTATAAAAATAATTTTCAAGCGTTAATTACTTTGGAAGTTATTCACGCAAAAAAATGGCTGAAAACAGACAAAATTTCCTTAATTTTTAAATAATTAAAATTTGAAAAAAAAAATTGAGAAAAAATGGCTCCGAGGTTGGTAGATCTAGGTTCAACGGTCTGTTCTGTAGACTGCCAACAGACAGACACACAAACATTCAAACTAATATTAGAGATAATGCTGTGTCACACTTTCGGTAAATCTTGAAGGGTCGGCAAAAAAAAAAATATATATATAGACCGCTTTTTAGTAAAAAAGAATTAGATATATGTGATTAATAATTACAGGGGTGAAAACAGCAAAGATACAAAAAAGAGGAAAATTCATGAGAGTAGCTACATTTTTACGTGAATAGCGACATACATTAAGGAAGCGATAAGTAAACACTTATTACTGATGGTTTACTCATCTCAAAAAAATTATGAAACAAATATGGTCTTGCTTACAGCCATGTATGAATTTTTTCAATTACAAATACTTATTTTTAACATTATAAAATCAATGTTTTCTTACTCACTTTCTTAAAATAGATACAATTAATAAATAATGTTTTATAATATCAATATTCTTTATAAAATACATATAATAAACCTAAAATATATAAATCAGATTTTGCTTTATCACAGAAATTCACAGAAGAGTCCTGCATAAATATCAGTTTACAAATAATACAAAAAAGCGGAAAATCGCGGATCCGCGAAGAATTTTCACCCCTGTAATTAACTAATTACTTCTATATTTAATTTATCGATTGTATCACATTCAGTTTCAAATTCCAGATTGGTTCATTCTGCGATAGAAGAAAAGAGGAAGATGATTGATGCTCTTTAACAATGTTATATATAATTTTCTTTGAATAAAAGCCATACATAAAATTTGAGTATTTTTTCTGCATGGACTAAATATTGTATTTTACATTAGTTTATATGTGAAAAATAATTTTGCTTAACAAATGTTTCGAATTACAAGTAAGATTCTATAACGAATTATGCTCATTAAGCAAGGTTCCACTGTAATAACATGAGGCTCTTGAAAGAAGGAGAGAAAAAGTCATGAGATGATGCATCTTAAAGGGAGGTACAAAATACTTTCTGAGTGAGACCCCTTAAATTCAGAATTCCAAAACCCTCCTTAGAGACAATATAACAAGTGTGGTGGCCCTAAAATGAAAACTGCAGATTTACATAGCAAAAACACTACAAGCATTAATAACATAGCATACAAACTTAGCCAAAATCAAATGTGCACAAAATATTGCATTTCAAACAAATTCATCAACTTGGGCCATTATTATAAAACTTTTTTCCTTCCAATCTAGAATCTTACGAGAAGGAATATTAGATCAAAAACTAACTTATTTAACTAACTTAAACTAACATTTAGCTAACCAAATATTTTAAAAAGAAAAAAAACCCTTGATGCGGGAAAATAAACACAGAGAAAAAAAAACCTTACTCTGCAACGTGGAGGAAACAATTTCTTATTTTCGCAGCGTAAAAATGATGGCCAAGAGTGTTTTTTCTCCACAGCTTTGCATGGGCCTCTAGTAATTCTGCACATCTCTTGAGAAGGTAATGATATTGAACCATTTTCACACTTTGGCATATAAACAGAACATAAAAGAGGTTGAACAACAGCCCAGCATCTAGGAATGCTTCTCAATCCTTGCCAGAGAGCAAGATTGTCCTATTTTAAAAAAAACTTTATTAAAAGCTGACAAAATTCATTACTTTCTTCTATGAATTGAATAACTAATAGACATCAATGTTAACTTGCATATTCAGATAGATGCAATCAGAAGCAATGCAGTAACCAAAGTCATGAAAGGAATCTCAGTTCATGTTAAAATAATGATTTGCTACAACTTATTAGTACTAAAAAATAAAATAACAAATTTTAGGAAAGAGAAGAGTAATATATAAATGCTTTTTATATGAAAAATGATTTTTACACCATATTAAAGAGCAGAAAATTCTCTCTCCAATTAATGGGTCATTCCAGTGAAAATGGTACATTTGATGTTTCAAATTTTTGTTTCAAAGTCAACTAATCTAAAATTAATTTAAAATAATAGCAAAAGGACTGAATTTATCTGTACTGTGAAAATAATTAACTAAATTTAGCACTAATATCTGATTTTCATAGTTTTTTTTATTCGTAATGGGAGATTTTGTCCACTGTGTTACACATTTAAATATTGCATTAAATTACAAAAATCTGCTTTTATTTTCCAAATCATTTTGTGCAATACAAACAAATGAATACTTCTTTCATATAAATGCAGTAAAATTTCATGATAAAAACATTTCTTACATTTTGCTATTTTTGATACACCAAAATGCAAAAATTTTTAAAACTACATATACAAATTAGCTTATCACATTTAAATAGTTACATAAAATCAGAATTACATCATTCTAGGTACAAATTGCATGGGTCCTAAACAGATTAAAACCCCAATTTAAGATATTTTGATTTTTTATATCGAATTCATAACAAAAATACTTCTGTAACAGAGTGGACATAGCTGTAGTAGATAGGATTAATCTGTAATTTTATGCGAGGAAAATAAGACAAACATTCTCTTTTTATATATTTTTTTTTATTAAATTCAATTTTTGTCATAAATATGTTAAGATTTTTGGAAAACATCAATAGCATATGGGAGTTCATAATACAAACGTCCACCTAACAATTTAAACTCTGGTTCAGGTAAAATATTAAAATTTGGTGAAAATGAATATAGGAAATATCCTCATCAACAGTTTTAAATAATTTTTTTTGCTTCATTTATTGTTATTAAGCTCATCACTTTAAACTTCACCGTCTTCTTCAATATCATTTTGAGCAATGATAACATATTTATAAGTTAAATTTCTTACTCCATCACCGTGAAATTTAATGAGCATGTATGCACATGCTTTTACACATTCTTCACTCACTTTTTTACTCCCCTTCTGCTCTTCATGATTAAAGACTTCAGTAGATTCTCCTGATGAAGCAGAGGAATAGATGTCTGAGACTTTATATTTTTTACTTCTTGATTTAATAATCCTTTTAATGCAGCAAGCATACTCATTTTTTCCCCCTCAAAACAGCAACAAAGATTTTCAATTTTCTCACAAAAAATTATACTTCTCTATAAAGAAATAGGTCATTCCTGTTGTGGCCATTTGGCCAGGACGGAACCTGACTAACGCGGAAACGGACAGAATTTCTAAGAACAATTCACAATATTTGATTGTTAGAAAACCTGTTCTAATGGACAAAAATCCACACCATTTCTAAAAGTTATTTTTCTTTCCTTCGGTAAAAAGAAAACCATTGCATGGAGCAAACCGTATGTTTTTCTTTCATATAATGATATCACACATTTTAAATGCACCGACTCTTTGTTGTATTTTAGCTTTTCGTCATTTTATTAAAAGTACTGATCAGGATCGGATGATATTTTTTCGTCATGGTAATGCATAAAAAGAATATTTTGGATATTGATACTAAAATGGAAATAATTAAAGAGAAAGATAATTTGAGTCTGAAACAAATTAAAGATACTGCAGAAAAATTAAGAAAAACTGATTTCCATGCATCAAATGGATGGCTTGAAAGTTTCAGAAAAAGACATGGGATGTCTTTCAAAGCAGTCTGTGGTGTAGCTGGGAACGCTTCGGATGAGATTGTAAATATGTGGATTTAAAAAAATGAAAAACTCATTGAAGGCTATGAACCTCAAAATATTGCGAATGCCAATGAAAGTGGGATTTTTTTCGAGGCTTACCAACAAAATCTTTATGTATTAAAAAAGCAAAGTGCACCGGAGGTTAAGCAGTCCAGGGATGAGATTGGCAAAAAAAGCAAAAAGACTGAAAGCATACGGGAGCAAAAAATTTGTACCATAATTTATACGCGACAGAAGTAAAACATCAAAACTTGCAACATGATGAAAATATTATACTATAATAATTAATAACTTAATTATTTATAATTCAGTACATATAAATAAGAAAAATAATATTAAATTATTATTAAATCACTCACATTAAAAGTTAGCAAACAAGTTTAACACATCATCAGGGGCATCTTCAAATACAAAGTTAGACATTAAAACATATTTACCACCTGTACATCACTGAGATGCAACATTCACCCAACAGAAGTCAGAGAAGAATTGTATTTAATAGCCTATTGATAAAAGTTAGCTCAAAAAATAAATAAAAATAAGGACAAATAATTTCTTTTGCTTCATGCAATTGTGTAAAGTGTATTAGCTCTTTATAAATTATAATAATGTATCATATACTGAATTCTGTTTTATTTCTTTTATTTTTATACATTTTCTCAAAAGTAACAGCACAATGATTTTGCACCTTATAAAGCGAGAGGGGTCGAGAAATTGTACAGTTACAATGACAGATTCATTTAGCATTATTGTTATTTGAAACCCTTTGAAACATAACCTTAATTGTTAAATAAGTGGTTTTCTTTTTTTTGTGTAATTTTTGTTGGTAACAGATCTCCATTGACACGCTTCACCCCTTGTTTTGGAGGGCTCCTACCTTTGACAGATTTTTCTTCAATAAAGGATGTGTTTGCATCCTCTGCAAGCTTATTTTCAATAAAGGCTACAGTTTTTACACAGTCTTCATTAGTATCTCTCTGTTTAATTACTGGCATAGTTGTCGGGAATACATTATCTCTAGAATGCCTAGATAAATCATCTGTTTTGTTTTTTATCTTGAGAAGATATTTTTTATGTCTTATTCTCCGCATTTTTGCTGCATTTGCACACAACTTTTTAGCTGCCTCTTTTGACAGGAGTTTTTCTTTTTTTATGTAGTTTATTTGTTATTGTTCCGTTTTTTTATTTCTTCATCTTACAAGATGATCACCCTACAAGATGACCTCAACTAATTTTTTTCAACATTTTCATACAAAAAAATCTTTTTTTTTTTTTTCTTTTTGCAAATTATGCCACAGAAGTTTTGTTTTCTGTAGAAAGGCGGTACTTAATACTTTGAATGGCACTGAATGTTGGAATGTTCATACTTGTAGAGCTTGCTGATATAATGTTGATTCGTCAGTAGAAGATGAATCAGCTAATTTCCTAGCCTGTAGAGTTAAGCCACACTATTGAGCATATTTTCCCACAATTTTCTTTTGAAAATCTAAGATAGGAAGGTTTCTTTACTTTGTGTAAAAGCGGAACTTTCGGGAAAAAAAAGCAAATTTATGCAGGGGGAAAAAAAATCGGACATCCGGGGGAAAAAAATAAAACGGAATTTCGAGAGAGAAAAAACAAAGATAAAAAAAAAAAAGGAATTTCTCCAAAATAACAAAAAAGCGGAAATTCGCGAAAAAGCGGAAGAATCTCATCCCTGGCAGTCAAAAGAACATCTCATAGTGCTCTTTTGTGCCTTTATGACTGGCGAAATTAAAAAATTTTTGGTAATTGGCAAGGCTGCAAAATCCTTAGTGCTTTAAAAATCTGAACGTAAAAAAACTTCCTGTAATATGGAAATCAAACAAAAAGGTACGGATGACTGCTGCAATAATGGAAGAATGGTTTAAAACTTTTAATGCAAAAATGAAAAAAGAAATAGACATTTTTTGCTGTTTTTAAATCATGCCACTTGCCACCCTCACAGAACTTTCAAACATAGAATTGGTTTGGTTTCCCCCAAATACATCCAGCATTACTCAACCTATGGATCAAGGAATTATTCATTGTGTCAAAGTAAATTATCGAAAATTTCTAATGCAATCTTGACTAGATAATATGAAAACAGCATCAAATGCAAGTGATATAATAAAATCTGTAACAGTTCTTGTAACTTTCAGTAATTTTAAAATTTAACTAAATCTTAATTTTAAAATGTGACACTTGTTAAAATGTAATTTACTGCAATATTATATTTTTATGGTATTTTGTTAATATTAGATAATATTTTTAATTACAATTGATTTTAATTTAAATAATGAATATATACATTTGTAAACCTCATATATTAATGAAACCCTGTACGAAACAGAATCCTGTCGAAAACGGAAATTTTTTCTGGTCCCTTTAGATTCCATTTAATACAGGTTTTACTGTAGTAAGTGGCAAGTTCAATGGGAAATACTTACTTGTACATCAAAAAGAGACTCGGAATCTTCAGCTAAAGCCAAAGAAGTTACAGAATAAGGTAATTCTGTTCCAAAACATGTTAAATTTTGGTTACTTTCAGATTCAAGGCAAGTTGCTTCCATAGAACATATTCCAGCATCAAATCTTCCATATTTGGTAACAGATTTATATGCAAGACCATTCAGCTGATTTTCAATTCCATAACAACAAGTTACAAGCAAAAGAGAGTATAGCACAACGAGTTCCATTTTTTCAGATCTGAAAAGAAATGCAAGAGAACTTAAATCTTCCTATATCATAACAGAAATATGCAGTAAAAATTAACTTTTTACTAAAAATAAATAATGAAAACACTGTTTTTTAACTGAGAAAAAATGCATGACTCCTGCAGAATTTAAAAAAAAAACAGAATCAAATTTTTTAACAAATTATTATTCTATTAAATAATAAATTACTATGTATTATTCTAGATGGTGTATTGAACACTACAGTTCATGTGGAACAAAACAGTTCATTATTAAAATATATTTTTCCAGGTTATCAAGAATATCTAAAAGCATGGTAGCACGTGCGGCTCCATCAACAACTAAACTGTTGCCAGCTTTACTAACTTAATATATAGTTCCAATTACAATTATATTTTACATCGATATGTCACATCCCTTTTACATCAGTTATATACAAATCAGTTACAAAAATCATTCAAGTATGCAGGACGGTTACACTTCCATACCTGATTTGATAACCTTATTGGTTATTTGAATAACTATTCACATGATCGTTATTATTTACATTATTATCAGTATTTACATTATATACATAATTATTTACATTATTTATATTACTATTTAAATTATATACAAAATCTTCCAGATAATCACTATTCTTAATAGGAAGGCCATGATCTGAATTGGTTACTCAACTGGGCTTGGTGATAATTTTTGAAGGCATTAGATGTTTCCTATTTCTGGTACCATTAAGTTGCAAAATTCATTAATGTGCACATTACCTAGTTAAAGTGTGAAAACTCCCTTGATTACGCCTTTAAAAATAACATATGAAAACTTTAGCGTTGTTTTAACAAAGATCTTCTTTATTTAAATAAGTACTTAGTAAGTAATTAATTTGCGAGATGAAAAAATTTTTGCACACTTTAACGGTAACATATACACAATTTGAAGCAGTTACAACCCTATGTGATCTTGGATTATTATTTCTGGACAATACAGTGGCAGGTTCCCAAGTTTTATTTCTAATGTTTTGTAAAAGAACTTTATCTCCAGCTTTTAATGGTATTAGAGCTTTTGTCGTCCTATCAAAATAAACCTTTTGCTTTGTTTGCCGTTCCTTTAATTTTGGGATAACATCCTTGAAGATTTCAGCATTAAGCAGTTTACCACTTACAGGCAATTTAGTCCTCATTCTGTGATTAAACAAGAGCTGAGCAGGAGATAAACCCCCTATGCCTGAAAAAGGTGTATTTCTATACTCAAGCAATAAAAGACCTACTGCAGTAGGTCTTTTATTGTCCTCATGTGCTTTCTTAAACAGTGCCTTAGCAATCCCCACAGCTTTCTCTACCATTCCATTGCTTAGCGAATGATATCGACTAATAAAGGAGGGTTCAATACCCAGTGTTTTGTAAATTTTTTAAACTCATGGGTATTAAATGGATTGCTATCACACACTATAGTTTCTGGCACCCCAAACCAAGCAATTATTAATTCAAGAACGTGTAATATTTACCCCATAGTTTTATCATTAACTCTTTCAACTTCAATCCATTTTGTAAAATAATCAATAAGAACAAGACAATTTTGATCCCTATGAAACATTATGTCTATACCTATTTTCTAAAAAGGCCTTTCAGGAATAGTGTGTGTAACAATGACTCATTCATCTGGTTTTTTCGAAATTTAGCACATATGGCATATTCTGCGATAACTTTTTCTATGTCTCGTGAAATACCCAGCCAATACACTATCTCACGTGTCCAGCTTTTATATTTTTCTACGCCCAGATGAAATTCATGTATTAATGACAACATTTTCTTAGGGACAATAATTTTGTCATTAAGAAATAAGAGACCTTCCACAAGATACAGATCATTTTGGAATACTTTTAAATTTGTGGGAATTTTATTTTTCTCCGGCCAACCCTCCTTATAGTTGTTCAAAAGTTTAATTTAAGTCATCATCCTTGAGTGCATTTTGAAATTGATCTATTCTAGAAACACTCATTGGAAGATATTTAGCAAATGAATATATAGTATGCAACATTTCTGGATCATCATGTACAACATCTTTAAGAAATGCTCGTGACAATGTATCTGCAAGAGACATATCCTTACCTGGCAAGTACTCAACACTAAATTCATATTTCAATAATTTTAATAGCATTTTCTGTAAATGTATTGAAATTTTACTAATTGGCTTTTTTGTAATTGAGGTTAAAGGCTTATGGTCACTTTGGACTACTACCTTATGTCCATATACAAAATTGCGATATTTTTCAAATGCAAAAACAATTGCCAGCAATTCCATCTCAATTTGTGCATAATTTTTTCATATTCAGTAAGACTTCTGGAAGCGAAAGATACAAGGTGACTTTCCTGCAAAAGGCATGTCCCCAATCCATCCTTTGAACAATCACACTATATAGTTATCTCTTTTGCGCCATTAAAAACTTTCAGGACAGGAGCTGAAATGATCAATTTTTTGATATTTTCAAAGGCCTGATCTTGTTTCCATTACTAGATGAAATCAATATTACTTTTTAATAGTCCTCAAAGGGGCTGTAATTTCGATATGCCACATGATATGTTTGGGGATATGTCACAAAACCCATCAATGCAAATTTCAAACTGATAATAATCAAATGAGTTTTCATCTTAATTAAATATTTTTGTTATGGATACTTGGCATGATTTGCTCAGTTCTTAATGAAGTTTAAAAGTTCAAAAAATGTGTTGCAAAATATCTCATCTGCAGATATTCAAAAAATCCGTGGCAAAACTAAAATTATTAGACTAAGCAAAAAAGAATTGAAGATAAATCTACATTTTCAAGTAAAAAAATAAATATGATTAGAATTAGGTTTAACTGTTTAGTTTTTTTTAATCCAAATAATAATTTTTTCTTCTTTTTTTTTTTAGGACATTTAGCTACCATTCTATTACTGCATTCATGGAATTTAATATTCATATTCTCTATTTAAAGAAAATGAAACATTGATGGCTTGGAATAGTTTGCAAATCTTTCATCTTTTCCAATAAACTTGAGAATGATCAAGTTATATTTATAACTAATCCTCTTTTTTACAATTTCTTTCAAATTAATTTCTCTGTAAGTAATAAGTAAACAGGAAGTTGTAAACTCTGGTACCATTAAAATTGTTCTCTTCTCTGTTTGAAATTCATCTTCCTAAAATAATACAATTCTATCATAAAAGCAAATATATTTCTAACTATTAACTAAACAAAATATATGACACTTAGAAATTTAAAACATATACATACTTAATTTTGAATTTATAAAATAATAAATCAATAAATTTTAAAAGTTGTAAATCCTATAAAAAATTGTATAGACCCGAATGTAAAAATATTAGCTTCAAAATTCACAAATATCTTGTTTCCCTCATGAGGGAGGCTTTCAACTAAAGGACACTTCTTAAAAGTTTAAATTGTTAAATGCTAGTCAAAATCAATTTTATCAGCTTTAATAAATTGCACATGTTTGGTTCTTCTTCACCCTTACAAATATGAATATCTGTGCATGACATTTATAAACACACAATAAATCTATATTCTTTATTTCTTATATACTGATAATCTTAAATAGAATAAATGCCTTCATCCCAAGTACACACACATATATGAATGAATAAAAATGTATGGTGTTATTATGTCCGTGCAGCCCCAATCATTACCATGCTTGAATGATAGTGCTATTCAATCAACAGAGCAGTTGTCCTCAGCCATGAATGTTAAAATAGCCAACATTTGGTGAGTTATCTCACATTTAGCAAGTTTTGGCCAGGGCACCACTAACAATTGTAACTAATATTGATATATAATTTCTTTAAATACACTTTTACAGATCACAGACATTTAATATACAAAGACATCTAAGAAGAATTTCATCATTAAAGAAAAATTTAACACCTCTAAAAATTATTTTTAAACTAAAAATAGATATCTTGATGCAATAAATTGAGAATGACACATTGCATACACTAAGTTCTTCTGCAGAAATGACAGCATGGATAAAATACTTCAATTCTGACCCAAAGACAAAGGGGAAAGGAAAAGAAAAATAAACTTAATGGAATTTCAAAAAAAAAAAAAAATAGACATTAAACGATACCCATTTATTTATGAAAACAGCATATAATTTATCAAAATATACTTAAGTAAAATTAGTTCTATGCTATAACAATATACTTCCGACTTTTTTACTAGGTAAGATTTATTTTTAGATCGAAACTTTCACATCTATCCAACAAAGTTTCTAATACTGTAGGAGGTTAGAAAAAGTCTCAAAAGAATTAAAGGCACAAATTACGTGCTTTTGAAAATTATGTTTATACCTTTAAAAGTCTGGCGCACTATCAATACTGGTACAGATATGCTACCATAATTTATATGGTATATCAGTCCAAATAAGACATTTTTCAATATTATGATAAAGTTTAAATAATAGTTTATAGCAGTCATCCGAAAAGGTATATACGGATAAACATGTATCATTTCATTATTTCTTTAACGAAAAACCATGATCCGACAGATAACTTGGTCACGCGTAACCAAGATGTTAATAAATAAAAATAAAGAGTTTTACCTTGTTACATGTATGACAGGCAGCATTCTGCTTCAAAATCGGTGGAGATGTACAGTCTCTTCAAATTAAAAAAGCCGCCGGTATTTACAAAAACTGAAGCATAATAATGTTGACTTTAAGGCACTTCTCAATAATAATATCATTATTCTTCTCAAGTATTAACCACAAAAAACAATTTGTAAACAGTAAGAATTTTTTTATTCAATATAAATTTAAATGTTTTTAAAAGTTTTGCGAAAGTCTAAAGCAGTTGTGTTACTACTAAAATGTGACAGAAAAATAGGAGTAGATGGTCTCAAATCCACCAAAATTATTTAAATTTGCAGAACTAAATTATTAAGTATACAATAGAAAAAAAGAACGGTTCTTCTTGAAAAACATAAAAGAAAAATACCGAGGACTGTGAAAAAAAAATTCCTTTAGTATTTTTGCAGTCACAGTTAAATAAAAAGTTAGACAAGCCCAATAGGGTTTTTTTTTTTTTTTTGTAGTGTAGGATTAGGCTCCTGTCGCACTAGAACTCAATTCATTACAAGTTTTGTTTAAAAACTCAATGCTTTGCTTTCTCTAGTAGATAAGACCATAATGTCTAAAATAGCAGGCCATATATCATCTATTTCGTGTTTAGGAACTTCACGATATTAATAAGAGTACATCATTAGTGGGAAAAAATTGCAGCAAACGAAACAATGCCACTGAAAATCGATCCAGAAGAACACTCTGTTCATTTACGAGTCTATTCTGGTACCCCCGGTTGGGTTGGGAGACGTCACTTTTCCCGTTGTTAACGTGCGGAAAAAGTGACGTCTCCCAACCCAACCGGGGGTACCAGAATAGACCCCTTAGATTTCAATGTTACGAACTGCAGTATTCAATAGTCTGTCAAGACTCATCAAATAAAATATGAAATACACCACAATCGATAAGAGAAGTCCAAAAATTATATTGTAGACATTAGAGAAGAAAAAGTCATCTCATAAGAAGTACCTAAAATTAATAATTACATGATATTCTACTGAATGAATAAAAAAATATTCATATTACTTCATTCAGTAGTATATCTTCAATAAATGGAGCAGGTGGCACCGCATATTTTTCATTCCAACTATAACCACATTTATCGGCTTAAATCCAGATACCAATTTTAGTTTGCAGCAAAGATGCAACAATCTTGCTCTGCAAATCTGAAAGCTTATAGCAAATTTGACACGACAAGAGTGCAAGCTAGAAACAAGGGGTCTATTCTGGTATGGTCAGAATAGACCCGCAAGTTTACGTAAACGATTTAAGACACCGCGCGTCAAATTTGTCACAAGCTCGAGGCGTCAAATTCATTGCAAACTATAGCAAAAGCAGAGTACGAACACAGCCTCGGATTCGAACCCGCGACATCTCGTTTCCTAAACCGTCGGCCTAACCATTCAGCCAGCTTGACGCTGAGAGGAGAAGATAGATTGCGCTAATACATCGCGCATACGATTTATTTTAAACTGTTTTCTTAATTTCATTAATTTTTTAAATTTTGTGTTGAAAATATGATTTGAAGTCGAAGAGAGAGCGATTTCCGCTAATAACACGTTTTGTTAGCAGAATAAATTACGAAATTAGGGTTCAAAAGAAATTACTTTTAAAATGGGACAAAATGTAAATTATTATTTTTCAACAAACATTGACTGTTTTTTAGGTTTAATTTTGTTTACAAACGTTAAAATTTCAACATTAAGAATTAAGAAAAGGCGATATAGTTTTCTCTACAGTGCGAGTTCTATATTTAGTAAAAAGACGGAAAATGTTTCAATTTTTTTTATAAAAAAGTTAGTTTTTTACGAATTATCATTGATTTATTGAATTAATAAAAAGAAGGACAGTCTAGGAGATGCTATTGATGCTCGGATGTTTTTTAAAAGAGAGGCAAATATTAACTGTAAGTTTACTGTATCATCTTTGCAGCAAACTTGTTTTGCAATTGTGGTGTGAAGTTTGTCATAACAACTTCACAGCAAACTTGTTTTGCAAATGGGTTGGTCGATTATGCCTTGTTACTTTGCAGACAGTTCGCTGCAAAGTTGCCACATCAAGTTCGTCATGACAAGCTAATATCAAGAAAAATCACACTTGCTGCTAGTGTACGTGCTATCTGGGAAAGCAATAAACGCAAAAAAGATTTTTTCGTGACACCCGCTCCCGCTAGCATCGATAAGGAGGCATAGCCAAGGGAGGGAATGAGGAAGCATTATTTTCTTGAGAAGATGAAATATTAGTACTTTTCTTTGTTTTTTTTTTCTAGCTAAATAGGGCGAATAAAGACGAAAAAGTTCTACACACTGGTCGCCATTGACACTCAGGGCCGTACCGAGGTGATCCTGCGCCCTTGGCGGAACTGGCAAAGCTGCGCCCCCACCTTACATGACACATTTTTATTATAATTTTTCATCCCTTTTATAAAACCCCTTCCCGGAAAAAACTACATTCCTTCAAATATTTTTATACACAAATTTAGCACATTTTATGATTTATTAAATAGGTTTAATAAAGATTACGTATTCTTAAAAAATATTTTAATGAACTATATTCATGAAAAATACTGTGCACAACAAAATAAATGTATCATCAAATAAATTACAAATTGCACATATTTTCTAAAAGACAGAAAATAAAATCTATAGCTTATTGCAGATATTGAACATTGGCTTTTATGTGTTGCATAATATAGAAGAGAATTTATTTGCTTGGCACTATGCACTTCCTTTGAAAAATGAAAATCTTACGAGTTCGAAAGCCTATTTACTGAATAAGGAAAAGGAGAAAGTAGATTAATATCTAGTAATTGTTAGTTTTCGTCATGACCGGCCGCCATGACTTCATGGGGCTCTGTAGTCCCCGCATAATAGCCCCAATTACGAGCGGCACATCCGACGACACTCATTTTACCGGGGTACGACCTGTCATCGGAGATGGGCCCTAAGAGCCACACCACCATTACTGTATCCACCAAGGGAGCGAGAACCTGCTTACTTATCCGGCAGCTTCTCATCCGTGAACTTCGCCATGCTGGGATCATGTGATTAAATATGCGATTATATAAAAATAAGGAAATTAGTGATAATGTGATTAAATAAGGAAATTATTTTGCCATTTTAAAATTGAAAAGTATTGTTGTAAATCATACATTTTTTAAAAATTTCTTTAAATTAAAGAAAAAAATTGTACAATTATTAAATTGGTATCATTAAAGATAATTTTTTAAATTTTAAAATGGCGTAAAAAGTCATTTTTTAGATATTTTTGAAAAATACGGCGAAAAGACAGCAAAATCTTGCCAACTTTTTTATTAATTGAAATTTTAATTATCTTTTGAGCTTTGAAAAGTTGATAGTGATTCTGCTCTTGTTTTGAAGAGCATATGGGACAAATTTCGTCAATATCATGCAAAAATGTCGATTTTTTTAAAAAGACAAATAACATTTATCTTTGTATATGTTACCGCTAAAGTATGAAATCCGTTATTCTATAGAATAACTGATCAAGTCAGTTATTCTATAGAATAACGGTCCACACATCGTTAAAGTGTAAAATAGCCGACTTAATGCAGCCTGTTTGTTCCTCAAATTGGTTATTTGTATTTTCAGCATCTGAAGTGGGCACCGGAATTTTTTTATTATTATTTTTAAGAAACATCCTACGGCTTTGCTAGTAGGGGGAGCCGGAACATAGTAGCTTGGCTATATCATATCATTGAATATGAAGAATCTGTGTTTTTTAATTACTCAAATGAAGAAGGAAAAATTGCTCTCGCGAAAACTGCGGCATCTGCAACGGGCAGAGGGGAAATTTTTTAAACTTTAAAACACATCCTACAACTTCTCTAGCAGCGGGAGCCGGAACCTAATAGCTTCGCTAGGCTCATTGAATGTAAGGAATATGCTTTTTTCAAATACTCACATGAAGCAGAGAAAATTGAGCTCACGATGCCTACGGCATCTAAAGTGGGCTCCGGACAAGTTTTTTTTAACTTTAAAAAACATCCTACGGCTTTGATAATAGCAGGAGACGGAACCTAGTAGCTTCGCTAGCTCATTGAATGTAAAGAATCTGCGTTTATAGTAGAATTTGTCCGTAACTTCGTTCCTAATAGAGATACCGAGACAATTCCTGTATATTCTGGAACCTTCATTTTGTTGCCAAGTTGCCTAAACGGTCGCCAAGGTCGAGTGTCATTGACTTCCTTCCATTACGTATTCCTGTAAATCTCTCTTCCAAACTATAAGACTAATATTGCAAGAAAGCGACATTACAGTTTTGTGACAGTATTATAGTGGTTTTAATTTTTCACCGGTTATGGCTGATTTGTAATCAGTGTGTAATTTATTAAAAAACGGACTTGTTTTTATGTCAGAATGTTTATTTTACACTTTAACGGCCTATCATTAGCTATTCTATAGACTGCCTAGTTATTTTATAGAATAACTAGTTAATGTAGGAAATAAATAATCTATTTTACACTTTAACTGACTTGATCAGTTCTATAGAATAACTGAATTATACACTTTAACGGTGACATATACATAATTGGAAAATATAATTTTATGGTTAAATCAGTTACAATCATCAAGACAAATACAATCAAGGAGATTATGAATTTGGTGTAGAATAGTTACATTAGATGTTTTATGCTGTAAACTCTTAACACGAAATGCTATAATGTTAATTTTATATTTTGCTTGTAATCATGCTTTTGTAAGCATATTTTTACTACTAATAAAAGCGCATGTATGCATAGGTGACTGTCTGTTGGCGTTCTACAAGAGAGACCGTTGAGCCTAGAGTTGCCAAATTTGGTGTAAACCTACTAAAAAGGGTGGCAAAGTACACCTCACTGAGTTTTTTAAAGCGTTAATTAATTAAAACTTAAGAAAGAATTGTTTTTTTTGGGGGGGACGCTTGGGGGTTCAGCGATAATAGCCGGAAATATTATCATTTAAAAATAATTTCTACATCGTCTTATATTTCAAAAAAAAATATCTTTCAAATGATAACAGTCTAGTTGTCGAGCAATTTTTTCTTAAATTTGACATTTTAAAAAAAATATTTTTATGTATAATTTACAACAATGCTGGTTTGAAAGTCAAA
Organism: Araneus ventricosus; assembly: GCA_013235015.1. Classification (NCBI taxonomy): domain Eukaryota; kingdom Metazoa; phylum Arthropoda; class Arachnida; order Araneae; family Araneidae; genus Araneus; species Araneus ventricosus. Next base: position 5,966 of record BGPR01007246.1, on the reverse strand, counting down.
CCAATTTCACTGATTCATCAGATCTTTAATGTAACATTTCTCTTAATGTTTAATTTAATGTTTATCTTATGTTAAAAAACGTGATTAAAAATTTATTTTGATTATTATAATATAAAACCTTCTTTTGTTGTAGTGAAATGCTGCCATCTTCGTTGCTTTTCCAGTTTTTTTAGTCTAATTTTTTGTTAATTCTTTGCTACTTGAAATAAATTTACTTTTTTAATAGATTTATTTTGATAGATTTACTTTTTAGCTATGATTTAAAATTCATGTTTTCACTTAGGGCAGATAATCTTCAATGGAAACCATATCATCTATTTATTTGTAATAATGAGGTAAAACATTCAAGTTATAGTCAGATAAATAAAGTGTAATAACTGTAATTCAAATCTGAATTATGCATGATCAAAATAAAAATTAATTAGATGTTAAAGAGCCACTCTGCCTAAAACTTTTTTAACAATTGAATGTAAAAATCAAAATCTTTAATTTTATTAGATGCAAAACATATTGCCTTAAAATTTAGTTCAAATTAGCTTGCGAAAAATTAAATAAGTTTATGTTTTTAAAATTAGTTGGCATAAATAATATATAATTAATAAAATGGGCGAATCAGCTGGCAGTAGAAGGCGGCTAGTATTTAATACAACAAAAGTAATTTAAAAATACAGAAATAATTTGAACTCACCTCTTTAAAACTAATTTATCTCCTTAGAAAAGAATGTTCAAGTATTTCTTTATGCGCCCACTCTCTGATGAAACAAAACAGAAATGCAACATTTCGTTCGTATTACTTGACACTAAAGAAACAGCAAAGGACCACTCGTCCAATAAGGACGAGTCCCTTTTATCCTTCCTACAATATAGTAAACAAGATAAAATAAGACCTCCACACCCTGAAACACAAAACTTTAAGAAAAAGAACTATTCCCCTTTTCCTTTGAGCTTTTATAATAGTCAAATTACGTGAATTGTTTGCTCTCCCTCCCCTCTTATCACCGTCTTAGAGGTTCGAAGAAGAATCTTAAGGCAGGCGAATTCCCTTGTCCATCTACGTATTTTACGACTGTAAAATGAGATGCAAAAAAAAAAAGAAGAAAAAGCATGTTGTTTTGCCATCTCTATAGGCAAGAACCACACTGGTCAAAGAAGGGCCCTTTGCTCGCCTTGCTGGAGGGACCCCTTTTTCCTGCGGCGGCAAGAAACTCAAAGTTCCAAGAAAAGGCGCAGGCCCTCTCTCTCTCTCTCTCTGTGTAAGGGGGTCACAACCGGACAAGCTAACAACTTGACCACTGGACAAAACAACTAGCCACTCCCGTATTGTTTAGTGACCCATTGAAGACTTATTCTCAAATTCCATTTTATTTGCATAGCAGATCGTACCAATCTAACTCTTAAACTAAGTTTTTAAATGGTCATTTTTGCGCCCCCGTTCTGCCTGCGCCATTGGCGGGGGCCAATCTCGCCACCCCCTCGGTACGGCCCTGTTGACACTTTCTGCGTCGCTGCTTGAACGCCTTCCCCATTCGCTACACAACTTTAATAAACAGAAATGCTTCATCAGGTGAAACTGAATCTGAGAGTCTCAGCATCTAGATTGTAACCTCGGTTTCGTGACTGGGCTCGAACCCGCCATTGATAGCAACCGTGGGTTTGAGACTCATCTTCGGCGAATATTTCCAATAACTGAAGACCTGGTGAATTTTAATTCTGACATGGGTCGAACGGGAGTGGCGTTAGACTCCGCCAGACGCAGTATCCCCGAAAGGGGAGCACGACCTGCTGTACAAGGGGAGGGTGTAATGTTGACCCTCTCCAATTTTCGCCAGATCTTTATTTATCTACTAATTGAATAGCCCGTTGGGTGAGCGGGGTACAAAAATTTGTCCCGACGGGGGGCACAGCATCTTCGACAGTTTGGCCATGCCCCCCGGACACCCCACTGATGCCAACCTTGGGGTCGAATGTCCTTCCACTAATGTGCCCAGAGAGCAATTTTATATTGCAGCAAAGTTGCAGTAACCTTGCTCTGCAAGCTTACAGCAAGTTTGACACGGCAAAAGCAAGCTTGAAACAAGTTTTTGTAAACGACGAAGTCACTACGCGTCGAACTTGCAGCAAGCTTGTTGCGTCAAACTCATTGCAAACTATAGCAAAAATAGAGTACGCAGACGAACCTCAGATTCGAACCCCCGACAACCCGCTTCCTAATCCTGTCGCCTTAGCCACTCATCCAGCTGGACATCGATTGCCAAAGACAGGTTACGCATATATATAGTGCATCTACACGTTTTATTTTAAACTGTCTTCTTGATTTCATTATTTTTTAAAAATTTTCAGTTGAGAATAAGATTTTAAGTCAAAGGGAGAGCGATTTTCGCTAATATCTACATTTCGCTAGTGGAATAAATTATAGTAATTACTTTTAAAAATATGGGACACAAAGTAAATTATTATTTTTCAACAAACATCGACTGTTTTTAGGTTTAATTTTGTTTATGAACGTTAAATTTCAACATTAAGAAAAAGGCAATATATAGTTTTCTTTAAAGTGCAAGTTCTATATTTAGTAAAAAGATGGAGAATTTTTCAAAAGTAATTTTTTTTATAAAAAGACCTAGTTAGTTTTTTCAAATTATCATTTATTTATTGAATTAATGAAAAGAAGGACGGTCTAGGAGATGCTATTTAAAATCGGATGCTTTTTTAAAACAGATACGAAGATCAAAACCAGATATATACAACTGTATCCAGGTCGTGATGTGTAAGTGTGCCTTGCCAACTTTACAGCAAACTTGCATTGCAAAGAGGGTGATCGATTATGCTTTGTTACTTTGCAGGAAGTTCGTTGCAAAGTTGTTGCTTCAAGCTAATATCAAGAAAAATCACACTTGCTGCAAGTGTGCATGCTATCTGGGTGGTGTAGAAGTTTAAGAGGTGGGTGTTGATTTTGATACCGTCCTTCTCATCTGACCACAGTTTAAAGTTACGAAAAAGGTTAAATGAACTTCAAACACACACACAAGTTTCACAGTTTAAACTAACTTCGAAACTGAAACTTAATCTAACTAAACCAAGCTTTACACAGTTAATCTATGACTAAGAATTGCAGTACATCACAGCATGCCTTGCTCGAGTAAGTAATACTGTTAGTACGATATTAAAAGGTATTTTTATAAGTGAGCAACCACTCAAGAGAGTTATCAAATCTGGTCGAATTCCTGGAACTCCATAAATGTACATAAATTAAATATTTCTGAGTTATGCCATTTAATGACTGGTGTTCTCAAACTAGTTCTTATTTGACAACAGATCACTAAAGGTCTCTTAAATCATACATTGAATTTTTTTCCCATCAACACCTTCTGAAGCACTCAGCATACAGTTTACGCATTGGGGTAACGATCGGGGGGCAAAGGGATAGAGGTATATATTTTAACCTCTGCCCATATTATCGGTCCAGTTGCTGCTGCTAATGGTACAGGAATTCATTCTAAAGTACTTTATTAAGATCTCCGGGTGCCTGTTTTGTGGGGGCGCCGGGAAGACAAACTATTACCGCGTTTGTGGCATCTTTAAAGCAAAAAATGATGAGGGGCGTAAAAATAATACAATACTTCTGGCACCATTTACCCTTTTCGACTCTCTGAACCCGGCTAGAGTGAGAATTCCAGTACCTCAAAAACTGAAGTAAATTTTCGTTCACGAAAACAGAATGAAATCCTTCCTTTCTTTACAGAAATCCCAGGAGGATGACACCCAAATTTGAGAGATCAATTGTCAACAACGAAATGAATCACTTTTCTCCCGTAAAATTCACTCAGGCACCCGGAAGCGCCTGAGTCCGGCCTCTGTCGAATGGGGCGGTTTGAGGCGGGATAGGGCTCATAGGGTTAAGCCGCTGGTGAAGACTGGGATAAAAAAAAATTATCGATTGCTAGTTGATAGAGACCGTAATCACCTGGATGATCTAAAACTCGGTTAATAGAGACTAAATTTTAAATCATGACTTATGAAATTATAAAAATAAGTTCGCAAGTATAACCAGGTATTAACATTTTAACAAACTCTTTTATTAGTTATCAAACTTCTTACATTTTTTTTGAAACATTAATTAGTTATGATAAGATGCTTTGAGGATGGTACCGATTCCTGCTGTTTCCTTTGCATTTTCCGATGGTTATTTGAGGGTGTTTTCAAACGACTATTTTCCCCTGCTCTCAATAATGCTGCGCAACTTTCCGACACATTTGCGATGGCACTTTCTCATGAAAATGCACGGATTTTGTCCCGGAAGCAGAAAGTGCTTTAAAGTGCTACGTACATCGCAGAACAAATGCGGTCTTTGCCGAACATTTCATCCTTAAAAAAAAAAAAAAAAACACGTGCACACACCAAAAAAAAAACCCAAAACACGATATGTTTTGCAGAACAATCAAAGCGATGCGCTCTTTATGCCATGTCTTCTCTCTTCACGTTTCGCGCAACGCAGCCTCCAGAGATGGGAGCAATGGCAAAAATAACTCCCCTTCATCGCGTGGCTTACGAGAAAGCCACGCCTTCATCGGGGCTGACGTCACTGGGATGAAGATCCGAAACAGGCACGTTGAAAGCTGCGTGTACAAGAATGTACTGGAACTACAAGAGTTCTTGGAATACGAATAGGGCTCATTTACCTACCTGGACCAGCTTTGGAAACACATGTCTATTTTGCACTTTACTTTGGTCCGCCAAATTTGGACAAACTGTCTACAGAACATCTCCAACTGTTTGCGGTCATGTTGCAGAACACTGGATATAATTCTGCTCCTGGGGATTTTGCTTACATCACTATTGAAGTACTTAAGAATGGAACTGCATCTTTATTTTTTCTCTATATAACTTCATACATGCACAATGCTACGGATTCTCCGTAGTTACATACTACGAATTTTATAGAAAATTGCCGCAAACTTCGGATAAGATTAAAATTTCTAAGGAAACGAGTCCCTCCCCCCCTGCGAGCAGTCATTTTAGTTGTACTCCTTGATGACATGAAGATCCAGATTTTTTTCTTCTACATTTCATGCTTTTGAAAAATGTCATATAATTATTTCTAATTCTTCCAATAAAAGTGATATATATATATTTCTTCATATAAGAGATTTTTCTTAAAAAATAGAAATTTTTGATTACTTAAAATCTGATGAAATACATAAATGTTCATAAATTCAAAATTCTGACACAAGGCTGTTTACGCGTGTGTGTGTGCGCGCTCGCGTCTGCCACCCTCGTAGACCTTCTGCTACGGACAACCCCCTTTCCAAAGTTGGCATGTATGTAACTTCTTGAGTTCTAAAAAAAAAATCATCTCCCGATAACAATATCTTACAAGATTTCGCATTGACGGGTAGGCTTGGTCGGTGTGGATTTTTTCAAGTCTTCACATCGTGAAAATTGGCTCCAGTCAGCAGGGCCGGCCTTAGGAGATGCCGGGCCCTATTGGACATAATTTTAGTTAGCCGTGTCTCCCGATCCCAAAGTTTGTAAAACCATAACAGTATATGTATTTTTTTGAAAAAAAGAGAGATTCGAACCTCTAGTTCGAAACATCGTCCATAGCATGATAATGTTTTATGCTTGATTCGACTGATTCGAAATTTATACAATTATAGTAAAGACAATGTGTGCACGCACACACAAAATGTTTTTAATATCGTCGCAACAAGCGTGTAGTAATTAAGAGAATTAAAAAATACCGTCGTAATATATATATCAAATATATTTCGAAAAATTAATTAAAATTAAAGAAAAGAATGTAATTGGCACCACACAAAAAATATTGTTTTTTTCTCCCTAAGTGGTGTAAGAATGGTTTTTGCGCGATAATATGCTCCGGAATTATTGAACAAATAAGTTAAAATATCAATTAGTTTTTAATTAAGTTCAAATCTAATTAAATTTTGAAAAATCCTTTCGAGTACCTT
>BGPR01007245.1:55376-72744 GCA_013235015.1 Araneus ventricosus | reverse complement strand
GGTAAACCGGCACAGCAACATGAGCTAATCTGGTTAAACAACGCCGCTTCCAACAAAGGCCCCCGACTTAAAATCCAACGATTGCTTCACCATCTTAATGATTTTCCAAGAGCTTTTTCGAATAATTCCATGACCATCTTCCACTTCCAGCCTCTTCCGTTACCTGCAGGCCGACATGGGGAATTTTTTGTGCCCTCTTCGTCGAAGTGACAGAGCACCTGAACTATTCTCCGCTTCCACACAGAAGAACTTTCACTTCATGGAGAAAAGAACAATCAACAGAACAGACACACATGTACTTTAACACTCGCATTTTAGTTCGTTTTTGGGGACTTCTTTATTTGATTAGTTTTATTTTCTCTCCTGTTTGTTGATATTGTACACTTCATACTCATATTTCTTTCCTTTCTTGTGTGGTATTCGAGATTTGTTTTTGTTAACCCGGCTCTAGCTAAGAATCCCGTTCTGGAGCATACGCCGGAGAACAAACCTTCCTTTCTTCGGTCCTTCCATCTCTCCTTTCTACAGTTTTTATTTTGTATATGGTTTTATTTGATACTCCCCTTTGTTTCTTGCATATTATCCCAGATTCTTAGATTTGCATTTTTGTAACCTTTTCCATCTCTCTGCCTTCGCCATTTTTTGCTAGACAGTTGAAGAGCGTCTTCCGATGTCTCTTCCACTTCATATCCGCCACACTGTTTAAATAACCAAAAGGTTACAGTCGCAGAGGCATGAAGCCGTGTTCTGTTCTGTACAAACACGGAAAAAATGTCTCCTATTAAAGTACCTAGTGCGTCATAACTACGTACAAACATCAAAAATTCATAATAAAAGAAGTAATGCTCGGAAAAGATTTCGTTTTGCGCGAATATGATCAGAGGGACATTGGATTTTTTTTCCATGTATAAAAAGTGATTCCAAAAGTAGCCGAAAGATGGCGCTCACACGTCATACTGAGACATTTTATGCAAATCAGGCTAGCAACAAAACACCTGTCTAGAAATGGATTCGTCATTCGATCCCGGAAGCAAGCTATCGTTACCAGATAGAGCGTTGGTGGTTGAACTTTTCTACAAGAATGGTGAATCCACAACTATTGCATTGCGAAAGTTTCGTACGGAGAAAAAAGTAAAAAGCCCTATTTCACTGAATGGGATATTGAATTTCGGAATAATTTTTTTATGCATGGAAAAAAAAATCCGATGTCCCTCTGATCATATTCGCGCAAACCGAAATTTTTTCCAAGCATTACTTCTTTTATTATGAACTAGAAAAATAACCCGTCATGGTATGACGGGTGCAAATTACATCTTCATTCGAGAGATTTCCCGTCAAATTTGACGTATTTAAATAGATATATACATGCGAGAGAAATGTTTCACATTGATTGAAAACAAATAAAATAAACATATGTTTTATGACAGGAAATAAATATTTTTTATTTGCATATTAATTTATTCTGAAAACCTCTTGGTCTAAAAGAATCTAGTAGATATAATCTAGATAGATAGAAAATCTAGTTTCAAAACAAAGCTAGGTTAGTTAGGTTAGGTTATATTAACGTCCCGTTTTGAAGCAACACGAGGGCTATTTAGGGACGGACCTCGTAATTTTGAACCGCGGTCAGATGACGAGGACGACACCTGAGCTGGCACCCCCCTCTCCAAACTTCCGCGCCACACCAGCGGGAGGACGTTTGGCCACTACTTATGATTTAGCGTGCAACAGGCCCCATACACGGCGGATCTTCAGTGGAATCGGGTTTCGAACCTGCGACCCTCCGGTCCCGAGGTCGAGACCTTACCACTAGGCCACCGCGGCCTTTCAAAACAAAGCACTTCTCTGCTTGTCAAACGTTGCCAAAAAATATTATCAAATTACATCATCACTATTGCAATAAATAATGAGATGCGTCGTGGCGTCCAAACTATATCACGCGCATGATATACCACTGACGTAATTTACTACTTTCTATTTTAAAACGGAAATTAATTTTAAATATATGATTAATATAATTTAAAATTTTTCGGGAACTATTGATCATAGCGAGGTCAATTTTAGATCAATCGATAGGAAATTTTATTTCACTGTTTTACAGCTATTAAATACGTAATTGGAACGACAATTACTCTTTTAAATTTAAAATGACTGAAATTTAGGTTCTCTGACAATGAAATAATGCTGTTTAACGTCTCGCAATACTATGGCTCGCGTTTTATTGTTGGTGACGTTAGAGCGTTACCGAGAGATCTGGGCTATTAATTTAGTAATTTTTGAAGTTTGTACGAATTTATGACGCACCCGGTACTGTAGTTTCATTTGCGAAAAATTCCTGTTGCAATATTTTCTCCTCACTTCTCCTTCGCTACCATGCCGAAGAACCATCGCGAGGAAGAGGGTAAGAAAATACCGTATAAGCAAACTTGTTTCGGATCCTTTTGTGGTTACATTAATGGTAGTTCGGTTGCTTAACGGCCTCATCGCCGATGATGGGGCGTACCTCCTTTGAGGGCTTCATGCGTCAGACGATCGTAATAGGATCTCTTTTGAATAGCTCCCAGAAGCATATCTGCAGGGGTCGAGTTATTCACATCCGGGGCCTCAGTGGTCTAGTGGTAAGGCTTCGGGATCGGAGGACTCCAGCTTCGAAACCCGATTCCAAAGCATATCTGCCATTTATGTGCAACTAGTGCACGTTAAATCTGACGTCGGAGTTCAAACGTCCTGCAGGTGTCGTGATCACGTTACAAACATGAACTCTAGGGTGGATCAAAAAGTATAGGAAAATATTTCTTGGGGGAAATTACTTTCGGCGCGGGGTGGAAAACTTGTGTCTTAAGTATATTAGTTTATATAATTTTTTATTGAAATCCATTTATATCTTCCAGTGCCCCAAGCGCCCCAAAAACAGTTGAAAATATACATTTTTTTTTTTTCGAAATTACTTTTGGCGCGGGGTGGGAAATTTGCGTCTTAGATATAGTATTTACATATATATTTCCTTATTGAAATCCATTTATATCTTCCAGTGCCCCAAGCGCCCCAAAAATAGTTAAAAATTCAAATTTTTATGAAAATTTACATTTTTTTTTCGAAATTACTTTTGGCGCGAGGTGGGAAAATTGTGTCTTAGGTATATTAGTTTACATACATTTTTTATTGAAATACATTCCATTCATGTCTTAAAGTGTCCCAAGTGCCCCAAAAATAGCTAAAAATGATATCATTCGGAAATTTATAAAAAAATATTTTCAAAATTCCCTTTATCGCAGGGTAAAAAAGCTTTGTTTTGGGTATATTAGTTTGTGTTTTAATATCATTATTATTCAAATTCATTCATATCTTCTGGTGTTCCAAGCGCCCCAAAAATAGTTAAAAATTTGACATTTTTACGATTTTGACACATTCAAAAAAATAGGGAGGGAGGAATAATAGAACGCTTTTGCCCTGTAGCGATGTGTTTTTGTTTAGGAAAAGTCGAGATTGTGGCGTAGTTTATCTTTGTCTTCGAAATAAAGTAAAATTGTGTTAGACTGTAGAAAGAAGAAAAGGTAGTTGTGGGTCCCTGAATAATATGATATAAACAAAAATAATTTCATACATTTAATAGCAAAAAATAAATAATTTTCATTCTCTCCTATACGTTTCCCCCTATAAAATCGTTTGTTTAATGCAATTTTTATTTTTAATTCAAAATTTGCATGAAAATCGGTTTTTTTGCAAATATTTAAGTGTCTTAGGGCACCGGAAGAAATTAAACAAAATTGAAAAAAATTTGCATGTAAGCTAGTACACTTAAAAGACAAATTTTACATCCTACCCCGATTATTCTATTCACATTTTGAATTTTCGATCCACAGTAATGCACACTTCCTACAGACGGATTTCGGTGAAAACTTGATAGAAATTTACAATTTTTGTATTTTGACCACATACCTAATTCATCCATTTAGCTCTTTGAAGCTATCTGATATACAGACAGACATTATTCCAAAAATGTAGTTTGCGAACTAGGGGATATCTGCAACGTGTATATTCCTCCGAAACTCGAGGTCAAATTTTTGACCTTCACAATTCTCTCTTCGCATAATAAGTTTAAAAAAAATTCGACGCTAGGCTGTCTGCGGAACGGCCGCTCGGATTGAGGGGGGTAGACTTACTTACATTACTCAACTGTGGCTTTATGTGACTAAAGTTGTTCTATGTGACTAAAGTAGCTCTATGTGACCTATGCTCTATGACCTTTCTCTGTTAGATGAAACTAAAACCAACTCAACTCAATTAAATCGATGGAAAGGGCAGCTCAATTAAATCAACAATTGTTAATAATAATTAATTAAGGACAGTTAATTAGTCGATTACTCAAATGTGACTTTCTGTGACTAAAGTAGCTCTTTGTGACTTTGACCTATGCTCTATGACCTTTCTTTGTTAGATGAAACTAAAACCAACTCAATTTTGTGGTTGTAGTCTGTTCTCTCAATTGAGTGAAGTCTCAAAAGTCTAATCTATTCTCAATTTCTTAGGCGAACCTTAATTATATCAACTCTGCACGTTTCAAACTATCTTCAAATGTTCATCGGTCTTATTCAAAGAGACGAGTATTAAAAATTCCTTCTCGAATGCAGCGTATAGTCGAATCAATTTTGTGATTGCAATCTGTTCTCTCAATCAAGTGCAGTCTCAAAAATCTAATCTATTCTCAATTTCCTACTATAAAATTCATGAGTATTTCTTCTGAAATGTATGCATTCTTTTCACAAAATGTATTTCTATTCTCTACAAGAAAGCACTTTCAAGTATATTGAATATTTGTTTATGCTTCCTTTTCCTTCTGTTTAAACTGTCATACAAATAAAAAAGATGCCGCGAGTGGTTTAGCAATATATATGAATGTGGAGGAGAGTTTATACTTCATTTTCATCTCCTCTGATAGTTTAGTTAATAATTTTACACCCAGAGGGCAGCACGAAACAGGCGAAATCGAAGGACAGTTACAGATATGACGAAAGCGCATTCCTGTTCGCAATGGGGTCATCACTTCTTCCCCTGCAGTCAATAGCGAAGAACCTGTTTCCCCGCCTGGGAGCAAATCCGATGATGGGTATGGTCTTGCAATGGTCGTAGATATGTAACTGTAAAACCTTTTCTTAAGCCTAATGTCTCTTAACTTTCGTATTCTAATCCTTTAGCTTATTTTCTCTGTAAGCAATTGCTAACTTTAAAATACAATGATTCCCCCTAGAACTCTTTTCCTTAAACTGTAAATATTTATCATGTAAATATAATTAGTGTTTCAATAAACTTGTGTTTGTTTGACACAGAACCCATTCATTTTAGGTTTCATACTAAAGCATAATGTAAAGTCTCTAACCCCCCATTCTACATGTAAACAGGGTGTCCACACTTATCGTGGTCCAAAAGCTAATTTCTAAACCGTTAGAGATAGACATATAGTTCCAGTTGGAAAAATGCTTTAAATGAAGGGGGAAATTATAATGTATGTTTTTTGAGTCACTAAATATATTTCTGAAAAAAATACGAATTCTAACTTTTTATACGGTCCCCCGGTCCTATCAGTCATATTTAGTAAAATATTCTTGACATTCTAACATTTTAAACTAAAAAAGTCCCACTCTTCAGCGACTAAAACTGAGCGAGTTCTGGAGCTTCAAATTTCATGATTTTTAACCAATCAGCAGCATTGTCGAGCAAGTGCTGCGCTTTGATTGGTGGATCGTCTTGAAGACGGCTATTGAAATAGCGTAAAGTGGTCTAAGTCAGCGATATTCAAAGCTCCACAACTCGGTCAGTTTTAGTTGCAAAAGAGTGGGACATTTTTCTGGTTAAAATGTTAGAGTGTGAAAAATATTTTATTAAATATGACTGATAGGACTGGGGGACCGTATAAAAAGTTAGAATTCGTAACTTTTTTCAGGAATATATTTATTCACTCAAAAAACATATAATTCTTCCCTTCATTTAAAGCAGAGTTTCTCAAACTGTGCTCCGCGGAAAGGTTGGATATGTTCAAAATTAAATATTTTTATTAAACATATTTTAAAATTTAAAATTAAAAATAATTTTCACGAAAAAATGGAACAAAAATATTTGAATATTATGAACTTTTGCGCCCACGGCGTGTAACAAGAAATCGAGTATACATTTATCACCGATCAGGTGAAACATTGACTATATGAAAAGGTAGTCGGCATTAAATGTGTCAGTTTCTCGTCCACCAGTCGACAAAACAAATTTACGTCAAAAGGCAACACCAGACAACATTTAACCAGACAGAGGCTAGACTCACTGTCTCCGCGTTTGCAGAGAAGATTAGCTTCGACGCCTTTCAAGAAGTATCGGAAAAATTGTTATTGAATATAAAACTAGCTGTTTACTCACCTCTCAAATCAGTTGCAGTTTGCTCAACCTTGAGTCGAGAACTGACAAATTATAAAGTTAATTTATTATTTATGTAGCTTCTCAGATTTTTCGTTTTGATGACAAAATATCTCTTTTGTGGAGGTTTCTTCAAATACTAAATTAATGATAGGGGAATAACATCGATTTTCTTTCAATAGATCGCTGGCTAGAGACGGGATCTTTAATTTTAATGGGAATAATTGGATTTTTTTTTTGCGTTTAATCAAGTCTCTGATATCTTAAGAATATTTTATCCATGGTAGTCTAATTAATTATAGATAAAAACATGAATTATCTGCTTTTGAACTAAAAATGAGAAACGGAAAAATACGTGCAAAACGCTTAGAGGGTTAAGAAGCATCAACACTTCTGCCAAGTCAATTGGAATAGACGTGGGAGCATCAGCATCTAAGAGGTATGTACAAGTTTTGGTTATTTTTTCTTTTTTTCCTGTATCAAAATGGTTAAACACATTACGATATTTTAAAATCTTGAAAAATTAGAATCCCTAAAAATAAAATTTTACTATTCACGTATAAGATTTTGCATTATAGAATTTTTTTAAAGTTTTACACTTTTATGTGCAGTATTTTCTTTTAAAAAACCCCTCAATGAATCTTTCTAGATGCAATATCTTATTTCTACTTTTTAGTAAATTTATGCTGTTGTTATATACAGCTAATGTTCACATTACTTTCTAATTGTTACTGCTGATGTACAAACTGGTTTCTTGGATGAATTATTGACTGCGGATGCGACAGAACTTCTTGATCTTCGACTATCGAAAAAGTGGCATAACTCTACTTCCTCAGAAACAAGTTCCACAATTAAAAAGACTTTAAAAGGAAAGTATCATGATTGTTATTTGGATATGGGTTCAGTGAGACCACTGATAATTAACCTCAGTGCGTAATTTGTGGCAAAATCTTGCCGAACAGTTCAATGATTCCAGCAACATTGCGTCGTCATTTTGAGGGAGTTCATCCGGAATGCAAGGATAAACCAACTGATTTTTTCAGAAGGAAGTATATTGAACTCAGTAAAGTCCAAAAATGTATATCGTATCGTCCAAAAACTGTCAACGAAAAGGCTTTAATGACATCTTACTTAGTCAGTTACCGAATTGCTCAAGCTGGCGAAACCTATACTGTTGCTGAAATAAAAAAGACATCAAATGCATGTTTGACGAAAAGGCTGCAAAAGTGATAGACACAATTCCTTTGTCAAATGATACAATCTCGCGACGAATCGGGAACTTAGCAGAGAATGTGAAAGCTACTTTAATTTCTCTTATAAAATCCACTAAATTTTCGCTTCAAATGAATGAATCAAACGATGTTACTGGTTTGGCAATATTACTGGTAATTGTGCGCTATCCATATTTGACTCTTTTCATGAGGATTTACTTCTCCGAAAGCCATTACAGACTACCACAACTGGCACTGAAATATTTAAATTATTAGATGAATTTTTCGTGGAGAATAGTATCCTATGAGATAACTGATAACTTGATGTGTGCACAGATGGAGCGAAAGCTATGTCTGGTAAGATGTCTGGTGCTATCGCAAAAATAAAAGAAAAAGTCAAGAGGTGCAGCAGTAGACACTGCATGCTTCATCCACATGCTCTTGCAATTAAGAAAATGCCACCTTTTATAAAGGAAGTATTGGCTGAAACTGTTAAAATAATAAATTTTATAAAATCACGACCTAAGAATAACAGGTTGTTCAAAATCTTATGTGATGACATGGGGAGTCTGCATACGTCTTTACTTCCTCACACAGAAATAAGGTGGCTCTCTCGTGGTAAAGGTTTAATCCGCCTGTTTGAACTAAGGAATGAAGTCGGAATCTTCCTGAGAGACAATGATTTTGCTTTGGGAGAGAAGTTGTGTGATGAACGTTGGCTAATGAAATTGGCGTATTTGGCAGATATTTTTTAAAAAATTAATGATTTATGTTTCTCACTTTAAGGAAAAGCAGTAACTGTTTTTGATGCTATTGATAAAGTGGAAGGATTTAAAAGAAACTGAAGTATTGGGTAGAGTCCATCAAAACCGGAAGCCTGGATTGTTTTCCACTAACAAAGGATTTGGAGAAGAACTCGAGTCAGGCATTCCTGCGGATATCTTAAACGAATTTGAAGTTCATCTCTTGCGTTTGATTGAAGCTTTCAACTCTTACTTTCCAAAAAGATTGCATGAAAACATAAAAAAAACGTTTGGGTTGTAGAACCATACTCTATATCTAAAAAACCATCATCTCTGACATCACAGGAATAGGAATGCTTGCTTGATTTGACATCAGATACTGCGATAGCATCAAAGTTTAAAAGTGAGAAATCAATCTCAGATTTTTGGTGTACCCTAAAAGATGAATTTAAAATCCTATCAGATAAAGCGAAACTTATTATCCTGCCCTTCGCAACCACTTATTTAGTCGAAACAGGACTCCCCGCATATACCGCTACTAAAACAAAATACAGAATGAAAGTTGAATGCAGATCAAGATCTTCAGTTGCAACTATCCGAAATTCAGCGAGATATAATCTCATTGTGCAAATCAAAACAGCCTCATCCTTCTCATTAAATTTCTGTTTCACGAAACCAAGTAAAAATTTGTGAGAAATGTAATAATGCAAATTAATAAAATAACAAATTGTGAATCTGCAATATTTGCCCTGGATTTATTTCGAATTTCTTGCATGTGTGTGTTTTCTATCTGCAATGGAAAATTAGAGCAGAAAAAACTCTAATGTCCCTCAAGCTTAAATGACGAAACTACCTTTTATCGTCAATGCTATTTTGTCGTTCTATTTACTAAATACAGTATATAGCTGCGTGATAACTTTTAGTGCTCCGCTTTGAATTTCCAATTTCAAAGGTGCGCCGTGACTGAAAAAGTTTGAGAACCACTGATTTAAAGAATTTTTTCAATTGGATCTATATGTCTATCCCTAACGGTTTGGAAATTAGCTATTGATCACGATATGTGTGGACACTCTGTATACGTGGATACGAACGAAATGCTTTAATAAAAATACGACAAAAAAAACGTAACGTAGGGTCTTCACTGGGAACATTACAGCAAATATATCATTTCGTAACTTGTATAATAGCCACGGGGGAGCATCCTCTTTCAAGAAGGAAATTATTGCACCGCTTTTAAATCTTGATATCAAAAAGATTTCAGACCGAAAAGCATATACCTACTCATAGAAGCCGTCGAAAAATAAAATGTTTTCTGAGATCGAAGAAAGTTTCCATTTATCTCCAGAGATTTCTTTTTTGGTACTGAAAGGAAATGCTTTTCATTTATCCTTACATCTGATAGTTCTTAAAAGTAAACTTTTACCACCTTTCAGAGGAAATAAAAATAAAAAAGACTTTTTTCGCTCATCAAATCTTCTGGGAACTCCTATACTTGAAGCAATATTTTATAGATGCCATTTTCTTTCTGTCTACAAACGACAACAGCGGCTCTTATCGCGTCTTTTAACCCTTTACGGTCGATGCCGCCACAGTGGCGGCTCTTATCCAGTCTTTTAACCCTTTACGGTCGATGCCGCGACTGTGGCGGCTCTTATCCAGTCTTTTAACCCATTACGGTCGATGCCGCCACTGTGGCGGCTCTTATCCAGTCTTTTAACCCTTTACGGTCGATGCCGCCACAGTGGAGGCTCTTATCCAGTCTTTAAACCCATTACGGTCGATGCCGCGACTGTGGCGGCTCTTATCCAGTCTTTTAACCCATTACGGTCGATGCCGCCACTGTGGCGGCTCTTATCCAGTCTTTTAACCCTTTACGGTCGATGCCGCGACTGTGGCGGCTCTTATCCAGTCTTTTAACCCATTACGGTCGATACCGCCACTGAGGCGGCTCTTATCCAGTCTTTTAACCCTTTACGGTCGATGCCGCCACAGTGGCGGCATTCGTAAGTCGTCGTAGAAGTTGGGGATTTTTTGTTTTGTTTTAGACCCACACCCACCATACTGCCCAAGCGGGTGGGCTGGCAGTGTGGCAGCATCGACTGCAAAGGGTTAAAGTCTTTAATTTCATATTTGATCATTAAGTGAAAGCAGTCTTCAAGAAATAAAGGAAAATGTCCTAAATAATATTAGTATGTACTATATCTATATATTAGTACGTGAAGAAAAACTTTGTACCCCCCCCTTTTAAGCACATTGCGCGCACGGAGGAGTGTGAGATTTGGCATCGTTAAAGTTCATAGATAGAAGGAGTGCAGAAAGATAAAATCTATGCATAATATGTGTTACAAATACATTAAATAAAATAAAACATTCATTGTTTTCGATTGAACATAGAAAGAAAATTTTAATCAGGCGATTTATCACCTAATCATAACGAACAACTTTTATATTGAAAGTTTTTTGACAGCTAGAATTGCTTAGAAGTTATGAGCTGAAAAGTGATTTCCACCCCCCCACCCCCGTCGTCCAACTAAGGGTGCGTTTTAACCTATGCATGTGACACCTTGTTGAAAAGCTCCCATCAGCCGCATTCACTTCCTCTTTTTATACGGTAAACAAGCTGATATACCCGGCTTTGTTCCGGATTAAAATGCTTTCATGCCGAATATTTTTAATGTAAAAACTAGTATTGTATAAAAATTATAATACGTGACGTTATGCGAAAAATATGAAACGTTTTTAATTAAAAGGAGAATATTAGTTGAACGAGACAATTTTTAAAAACAGCAGATAGCTAATTTTCTCCATAAATTATTATTTGTTATAAAGGTACTTCAAATTTTGTTAAAAATTACTAAAAAGAAAGGCTTTAATGAATATTTCGAAACAATTAAATTAAAAAGTTAATTATTCATTAATTCAAAGCATGAAAATAAATCAAATCAATAGTTGGTCCTCATATAAAGTGTTAATCGTCTACTTTTTAAATTTTCTTTTAGCATTCGTCCTGAATTCTGTTAATATTCAACAGCTCTTCGTATTGTTCTTATTCTTCAACGATAAAGAAAATTGTTTTGGATTCTGTATAAAATTAATTTTGAAATAAACATTAAAATGAGAGAAATAAATTGTATGGAAATCAAATTTTTGTCACTGAAAAGCTAAATTTTTGAAATTTAATATGGTGTAAAAATAGTTACGTGAGATAATATTTTCCATTCATATCTCGGGAAAACGCCTTGCTTAATTTTTAATTAACTGAAATTTTAACTAAGTTTGGTCTTTGAAAAGTTGAGAGTGCCTTGTCTTAAATAAAAAGTGTGCAAAGTTTGGCTGAAATCAGTCCAGTGATTTAGGATGAGATGTGGAACTTATATGCATAGTCAAAATGACTTTTATTTATATTAAGATAAATCCAAACTATTGCTGATAAATACTCTGAGCCGTAAAGAAGGTTTTAGTGAACATTTCGTCACCACTAATTAAATATTTAATTTTAATTAATTAATCAGACAGTTAATTTAATAGTTAAGTTGACAGATTACTTTAATTTGATATTAATTAATTTGATATTTGAATTAATTTGAAACATGGCGGTACCAAGATTTGTTTAATAAATTTAATATAAAATTGCCAAAAAAAATAGATATTTTCCTTATTGATATTGAAAAATATCTCATTGACTTTAAAATTGTTCTGGGATTTGCTGCCTGAGTATTTGCTTTTAACTGTCGATGGAGATTTAAATTCACTGTTCAAAATGGCTGCATTCATATCCTAGGCTTTAAACATACGTATTTAATTTGCCACTCTCAATATTGAATAATTTTTATTCTCTTACGTGTTAAGAATTTAGTGACTATTATCTCTGTAACCAGGGAATTCTCTAAATGAGCCCATTCTTTTTAATTTTAGGTAGATTCCTTATAGGAACTCTACCTATTGCAATGGTTCTCATGACAGGACTTCCAGAAAATTTCTTCAGATCTTCACCGATCATGACCCCTAGAACCCAAAACCACCCTTAGTTAAAAAGTTTATATATATATATATATATATATATATATATATATATATATATATATATATATATATATATATATATATATATATATCCAAATATAACTAGTATATAATCATACAAAATAAAGTAAACAAGAATTAAATCTTATATCAAAAAGTCATTATTTCAACAATACATCAATTTTAAATAAATCTGATAAATTGAAATTACTAAAGATACCATAAACAAAAATCAAGTTTAATCATTATATTTCAACAAGTGAAAGAACACTGTTGTTATTAAAAATAATGAAATAGGCAATCCAAGTAAATGGAGTTTCCAACAATTAAAATAGCAGCTTGGCTGTGGACAAGCTTTAGCCAGGTTAAATCAATTTTGCTGTACAAACCATATATATATATACTTTTAAACTAAGGGTGGTAATATATATATATATATATGTATGTATAGGCTAGGGTGGATCGAAAAGTATAGGAAAAAAATTTTTTTTTGGAAATTATTTTTGGTATGGGGCGGGAAAGTTGTGTCTAGAAAGTGTGTGTTGAAAGTATATTAGTTTATATAATTTTTTTTATTGAAATTCATTTATATCTTCCGGTGCCCCAAGCGCCTCAAATATAGTTAAAAATTGAATTTTTTATGAAAATTTGCAATTTTTTTGTTTTGTTTTGAAATTATTTTTGCATGGGGTGAGAAAGTTGCGTCTTAGGTATATTAGTTAACATATATTTTTTTATTGAACTCCAGTCATATCTTCCAGTGCCCCAAGTGCCCTAAAAATAATTAAAAATGAAATTTTTTTTTTTGAAATTTATAAAAAAATATTTTCAAAATTCCCTTTAGCGCCGGGTAAGAAAGTTTTGTTTTGGGTATATTAGTTTACGTTTTTTTATTATTATTCAAATTCATTCATATGTTCTGGTGGCTCAAACGCCCTCCAGAAAGTTAAAAAGTGACATTTTTACAAATATCTATTAAAAATTGTGAATTAATGCAAAATATTTGAAAAATTGGCAGATTATTCAAGTATTAAAGTATACTTATAAATAATTATAATTTTATAATAATACATGAAGAATAAATTTAATAGTTAGAGCAATAAATCACAAAACTTATAAAAAGTGAACTTACCTCATAGATTTTTTAATTATATTAGTTTGAAGATTTAGATATTTCTAAAGGATGTAATCCTTTTTGGTATTACAATGTTTGATAAGACTTCTTGATTGTATCCTATTCAATATGAAGCCGTGTCTCTTCTCTTCTCCATATACACTTTTCAACGCTTCAGACACTAAGCGAAAACATCTTTCTGCAGCTTGAGTATGGCATGGATATTTTGATCATTCCTCCGTTTTTCTAACTTACCATGGGCTCAATTTCTTTAAATGGCACATTTATCAAAAGAGGTGGTTCAAAAGGTCCAACTCGTTGCTAGTTAATAAGTGCAAAATAATGCTTTGCTTTAAAGTCTATTTTTTGTACTTGAAAAATTCTTATTCTGATAATCCTCTGTTTTCATTTCTAGCACAAATTAGTTTTCATAGCGCTGAAGACCTTATATTCTCTCTGTTATCTGTAAGCATTGACAATAGCAAATTTTCAGGATAACAAAAGAAGCTATTTCGTTGATTAAAAGTGTCATATTTCTTAAATTTGGTCCCAAATATCTAGAAAATGAGATAAGTCTCCAAATATACCGCGCTCCTTCTGTTATGGAGGGCTTTGTCTTGACATGGAACCAAACAGGTTGCATATACCTTCATAATATACCTTGCAAGAATAATAAGATTGTCAGATGGCTTTTCTGTGACCACATACAGCCTTAAAATTCTACCTGCAAATGTTATCCACCTTGAGTAAGCAACTGAACCAGGCTTTCTTAATATCAGGTCAGAATAATATTCACCACGTGATATCGCTAGGCAAATATCATATATATATTGCTGATCAGTGCTGAGAACCATTCTATCTATATTATCTGGTATATTCTCCACACTTATTGAAGAAAAAGGCAGGATTTGATTTTTTTACAAATTGGGTCGACAAAATTCTTTAGGACAAGTTGTTGCACAATCCAAAGAATTTAGTAGATGACGGAGAGGTAACTCATTTGCTTGAAGCAAACAAATGCACTACTGTAATGGTCTATTGAGGCCAGTTCCATCAAACGAATAATACCTCCCTTGTGCCCCGTAATAACATTTGTTCCATCATACCCAATTGAAATGTTAGCCCATTTAATTGATATTATTTGATACAAAAAAATTGAGTATTGCTTCTTTTATGGCCTTAGCTCTTCCTGTTGCAGCATTAACATGTCCGATATACACAGAGTTAGGTTTGTTTACAGGAGTATAATGCTCCTCCTTCGCGGTCTTTGGGCAGTACTTTGTGTCCTTCTTAATTAGCACTTTTGTGTTGTCTTTTCTCCCATCGAAATATAATCCGGTTAAAAGAGACCGCGACATTGTTAAATTAGTAGACTCTGCAACTGCATTTTAAAGCTTTTTACCCTGTATACGAAATTTATTGCGTTCTACCACATGCGAAATCGTGTACAATTCCAATGTCTTGTAAAACAGCACTGGCAAATGAAGCAACTTCTCTATCTGAAATTCAGTATCGATCACATTCCCTTGCTAAGGTAGGGAAATCTAAACGATTTTGTGATTGATATTCCAAGGTAATTACATCCGTATCTGTATACGTGGAGGAATACATAGTGTTGAGCCCAAGTAGCTCCATTGATTGAGCATGAGCAGCATCAGCATTAGTTTTAACCATTTTAAGTTTTATTCTTTTGTCTTCCATCTGTTTTCTTTTTTCACTTTTCCTTTTTCTTTTAGTCGCAATTACGTCCACTCCTCCAATAACCATTTTCCTTTCTAATCTTTGATCTTCTATAAACAATCCCGCAACAAGTGGAATTGTCATGTCTTTTTGGCATTTATATGTATCGAAATTTGTACACTTACAAAATGTGATATCGAACAAACACGATATTTTTTCAATACGACAATTTTCTAATTTTTGTTGGAATTTTTTGTCATTCCTTCACCTTTTCCTCTATGTTTATTCCTGTAAAATCGTTTCTTTAACACATTTTTTATTTTTAATTTTTAATTCGAAATTTGCATAAAAATCGTTTTTTGCAAATATTTAAGTGTCTTGGGGCACCGGAAGATATTGAACAAAGTTGAAAAAATTTTGCGTGTATGCTAGTACACTTAAAAGACAACTTTTGCACCCTATGCCGATTATTTTATCCAAATTTCGAATTTTCGATCCACCCTAATATAGGCATAACGATAAATGAGCCCATTCTAGTAGTGTTTAAGTGTTTCATGTCATGTGATTTTACCGTATGACGAAGCAATGTTCGCACAATTAATTTTATTGTAACCTAGATTAAAGAAATTAATTTTTAAGTCTAGAATCTTTCTTCATTCGTGCCAAGAGTCAATTTCTTCTCACTGTTTCAGATAGGCTGGCTTAATGTCATCTAGGAGATATTTGCACTGCTGATATGTTTATTTCTCTACGACTCCTACCTGTTGAATGATTATGTGTTAATATAAAAAAATTGACCAATGTACGGACCGATAAATCTAGAATAACATTTTGGAATGAAAAATGAAATGATAAAACCTTGATATAGTAAAAAGTTAAATGTCATGAGAGAGAACAGAATCTTAGCGTAAATATTCCAATGTGTGAAAACAATAAAGTCATTGGCTATGTATGTATTGATAAATATGCAATATTTCATTACTTTTGTAACATTAACGTAAAGGAATCTATCTCTGCCTTCAAGCTTGCCAAAAAGGGATTTTTTTTAGTTAAAGAAATGTAATCGATTCATCCTATCATCTTCTAGATACTTGCGTTCTCGCTAAATCATCAGAAAACAGCCTTAGGTATCCAAACACTCGTTACTTTTTGTCTAATACATGTTTTCAGCTAAATTAAACCTTCCCTATTTGCACAAGATATTTAACGATATCTCCACGATGCTGCTACGATATTTCGAATGCTGCACAACCTCGTAAAGATATCTCATGAATATTGTAGAGCATCTTGTGCTAATAGGGTTTGCACTACTCCAGCCTTATTCAGTTAATATGTTAAACGTCGCATTATCGGCTACAACGGAGTGTAAAGGATTAAATATTTCCTTAGACAGAAACATCCTATTTGACTGAAATTAAAAGGCAGGAAAAGCCGACTTTTAAATTTTTTTTTAGTTAAAGAAATGTATTCGATTAATTTTATCATCTTCTAGATACTTGCGTTCTCACTAAATCATCAGAAAACAGCCTTAGGTATCCAAACATTCCATACTTTCTGTCTAATACATGTTTTCAGCTAAATTAAACCTTCCCTATTTGCACAAGATATTTAACGATATCTCCACGATGCTGCTACGATAATTTGAATGCTGCACAACATCGTAAAGATATCTTATGAATATTGTAGAGCATCTTGTGCTTATACGGTTTGCACTACTCCAGCCTTATTCAGTTCGCATGATAAATGTCGCATTATCGGCGACAACGGAGAGCAAAGGATTAAATATTTCCTTAGAGAGAAACATCTTATTTGACTGAAATTGAAAGACAGGAAAAGCAGACTTTTTAACTTTTTTAGTTAAAGAAATGTATTCGATTAATTCTATCATCTTCTAGATACTTGCGTTCTCACTAAATCATCCGAAAACAGCCTTAGGTATCCAAACATTCGATACTTTTTGTCCATTACATGTTTTCAGCTAATTTAAACCTTCTCTTTTAGCACAAGATATTTAACGATATTTCCACGATGCTGCTACGATAATTTGAATGTTGCACAACATCGTAAAGATATATTATGAATATTGTAGAGCATCTTGTGATAATAGGGTTTGCACTACTCCAGCCTTATTCAGTTTATATGTTAAACGTCGCATTATCGGCGACAACGGAGTGCAAAGGATTAAATATTTTCTT
>BGPR01007245.1:34420-45290 GCA_013235015.1 Araneus ventricosus | reverse complement strand
CGTTATGGAAATTTCTGGGATAAAATTAGAAAACAAGTGTTTTCGTATTAATATGCTAATTATCAATCTTTACAAAATTTACACACAGAATAGTATAATCGTTACAGAATAAATTACAAGTTTATCGCATGTGAAAGAGTCTGTAGTTTGTGGTGTCGGTTTTTTTTTTTGTTATTTATGCGCACGTCTCCCTGTTGGACTTTCTAGGACCAAATTGCCAATACGATGTGATTAGTAGCAAGAGAGAGATAACGCCATATTTTTTTAAATTTAATTAGACTTAGTAATCTTATTAAAGTAACAGAAAATTAGCTATATATAAAATTATTTTACAACACCTTTAAAGAGCAAAAAAATATTGATTACAATTTGAATTGTTGGTACAATTTTTCTCGAACTGTAATTAAGCTCTTGCTAAATTCATTATCCGAAATTGCAACAATGCTTTTTGTTGCAATCGCTCTTAATTGTTATAAGAATCAAAATTAAACTAATTAATTGTCTTCTGGTCAAGTCCTTTAATTAGCGTTATTCCACTTTGCTAGAAAATATTTTTTTCGGTCAATATAGACTTTCTTTTTATATGGTTACTTCCTCCGTAGCATGCACTCTAAGTCCTGTTTTATTAGCGTTAGGAAATTATTTTACAACACCTTAAAGAGCAAAAATCATCTTTTGATACATAATTGTTGTAAATTCTTTCTCTGAACTGTAATTAACGTTTAATATTTCATTGCTGAAATGCAGTACAACTTTAGTTGTAATTCTGCTCTTTTATTGTTATAAAATAAAATTCTAAACGAATTAATTGTTTCGTGGGTACCTTAATTACGTGTTTTTACCCACTGTTAAAGTTAAGAAAATATTTCTTTTCGGTCAAGGAGCAATACGTAACTGAACGAAGTAAATGAGGATAACAAGAAATGTGACATCACACATTTTGATTAAAATAAAAACACTTCAAATCAGCAGATTAAATTTTGAAGTTATTTTGAAATTACCAGAATTTAAGGATATTTTTTCAATCGGGGCTAAAACAATTTTCATGTGATTTTTTATCACTTATATTCCTTTCTTTTCGAAAAAAGGCATTCATGGTAGGTTCTGAGAATAAGGTAGCAGCAGAAATTCTTCACCATTAGAAGAAAACCTCCCCCTGTCACACTCTAGAAATGTCCAACAAAAGATACTTCGCCCCTGGGTGAGTGGTAGAACTGGTAGTGACACAAACAGGTTGATTGTACTGAGGCGTTTATTTTTAAATTCAATCTGTTTAAGAGTATTTTGTGTTTATAAAGTAAAGATAAGATTTAAAGCAAAATATTTCAAATTCCAAAATACTACCGTTTTCAATTGCTCTTTTATATTAATATTCTATTACTATTGCATATTAATTAGGTTTTCCGTTGTAAACCTTAATCTCATTTCACACAAAATAAGTACACATATAATCATTATTATTGTTATGCTCACAAATGTCATTAAAACACATAGTTAAAGTTTAAAAATAAAATTTGAAATATGATCTATAACGTTATGCTTTGTTTCTGAACTGTAAGTATATGTTTATGTAATATAGCGTGACATGTGACAAGGCTCCAGTCCCCCCCCCCCCCTGAAGTGTGACATTTTGTGACAAAGAGGGGGAGGGGTCAAAAATATTGAAAAAAAAGTGTGACATCATTTATGGACAGTCCCTAAAGCTGAAATCCCAAATTACGAAATTGTTGCAAATGTTGAATTGGTATCCAATAACTATTTCCTCTCATCATTTTACGCTATAAAACAAAGTAATGCATATCCCTGAGCAATTTCTCTCAGATCTTTTGAGTTTCCTGTAACAGCAGAAATGGATGGTGTTCGCGAATTCATTAGCTCGTGGCTCCACTCGCATGAAATCAGAATTCCATTAAGTTATTCGATTAACTCATCTCCGAAAATTGTGAAATAAAGTATGGGCATCGAAAATACATCAGTGTAGAAAATTTTAAAATCATCGTATAAGGAATCTGATGAAAATTTGATTTACAAAGATGAAACAAGTCAAGTTCAATAAAAGGGTTTAAAAATATGAAAGAATATAAATCCCCGTCGACAGATAAACTCACTTCTAAGCCTTGATATTTCAATTAGTAACGTTCATTTTTCCATAATACCAAAGGTATTCCTGAATACTCGAATCACGTTTTTCCTAAAACATGGAAGAAAAATTTAAAGACTTGAAGATGTAAAGATAAGTGGATTAAAGACTTTAAAAGCAAGAAATGCATCTTCTATAAACTTTAAACAAAACAATTCTCGGAATTCTTTGGTCGATAAACGACGTTAATTGAAAGCTCGAATTGTTTGCTCATTAAAGCCCCGGTCGACCAAATAGCGGATTATGTTCCTTTCAATTTATCAAGAAAATAGATTTCCATTCGAAGCTTTCCTGAGCAATCTCTTTCTCTTTTCAAACATCGTTACGCTCCTGTCTTAATACTTACTTTTATAAGAGGATTTCGTTTGAGGTGGAAGAAAGTTCTCAAAAATTCATTAAATGTGGTTATTCTCTTTCTGAAAAGTTGTGGGTTTTCAAAATGATAATGAGGCATTTAATGTTGAACTTAATATTTCTTTGGGAATAAATTTAAAGTTAGAATAAAATGTTATTTATTGTGAAAAACATTTGCAAGTAGTTTTGATATGATATCAGTCTATGCTAAAGCAGAAAATTCTAAGACTACTGAAGAATAACTGAATAAAATAAGTTGTAGAGTAGTAAAACTTTCAAAATAATTCACATACAACACCGAATGTTTCTGAATTTTTTCTAAATAAGGCTATGTCAAATTTGACTATTTCGACAAAATTCATGTC
Source organism: Araneus ventricosus (assembly GCA_013235015.1). Taxonomy (NCBI): domain Eukaryota; kingdom Metazoa; phylum Arthropoda; class Arachnida; order Araneae; family Araneidae; genus Araneus; species Araneus ventricosus. The sequence goes on along the minus strand of BGPR01007245.1, from coordinate 42,431 downwards.
AAATTTGACTATTTCGATATAAATCATGTCATATTTGACTATATTGACACGCTATGAATATTATACCACGCTTTGAATATTACGGGAAGTAAGAGCAATTGTAGTAAATAATGTTTTACTGCGCATACACGAAATGTAGTTCTATATACTGTCAATAGATGGAGCCATTAGAAGCTATTGTAAATGAAACATAAGAAAGGCTCAGTTCGGATCCGCGCCGTAGATATTTCGTGAAAACGTTGGGATAAAATCATAAAACAAGTGCTTCGTGTTAATATGTAATTTAATTGTCAATCTCTTTAATGCAATATTTACACACAGAGTAGTATAATGGTTACAGAATAGATAAATCAGAAGCTACCACAGATCCTTGCTACATGCTTTAAACTTGTGATTTATACTTATGTGTATACATGTATTACTGTACATATACACATGTATACATGTATTAATATGTATGTCATATTTGACTATATTGACTACAATATTAATAAAACTATTTTTTAAAAAATCTGATATAAACATGAGGACGCATATTCTTACCAGATGTGAAAAAAATTCAGAAATGTTCGTTATTGATTGCGAAAAATTGAGAACATTCTTCCTCTTTGAAATTTCAAAAAATTGAGATAGGTGGCGTTGCTTGCTAAGCAACGATATTATCAAAAAGAGTTTATATGAAAAGAGAAAAATTATTACCTCATAATTGCTTGCTTTGAGATACAACGAAACAGGACTTTGCATTATTGGTGCTGTGTTTCCAAGAAAAATAAAAGAAAAAAATACGATGTTTTTTAAATAATTATTTCATTTTAAAAATGTTTTAGAATCTCCAGACATTATTTAATTCTTTTGCCAATGCCTGTTTTAAAACTGTCGTCCGTTCTCGTCTAGGCACTGTTGAAAATGCGAAGTAATGGAATCGCAGACTTCACGAAACGTTTTGTTCCATATTTGTGCGCATTCTCGTTCAACGGCTTCTCAATTCAGTGACGGTCGCAAGTTCCATACAGTTGTCACTTAAGTAACCCAATGAAAAAAAAACATGAGGCGTCCGTTCTGGTCCAGGCACTGTTGAAAATGCGAAGCAATGGTGTGGCAGGCATCAAGAAACGTTTCGTTTGATGTTTTTGTGCATTCTCGTTCAACGGCTGTTCGCAATTCAGTGACGGTCGCAGGTTCCATAGAGTTGTCACTTAAGTAACCCAATAAAAAAAAACATAAGAAAGGCCACTTCGGGTCCACGCCGCGGATTTTTCGGGAAAACGTCGGGATAAAATCATAAAACAAGTGTTTCATATTAATATGTAATTTAATTATCCATCTCTTTAATACAATATTTACACACAGAATAGTATAATGGTTACAGAATAGATAAATCACAAGCTACCACAGACCCTTGATACATGCGATAAACTTGTGATTTATCTATTCTGTAATCATTATACTACTCTGTGTAAATATTGTATTAAAGAGATTGATAATTAAATTACATATTAACACGAAACACTTGTTTTATGATTTTATCCCGACGTTTCCACGAAATATCTACTGCGCGGACCCGAACTGAGCCTTTCTTATGTTCTATTTAGAGTAGCTTCTGATGGCACCATCTGTTGACAGTGTATAAAAATACATTTCACGTATCCGCAGTAAAACATTATTTAGTACAATTTCTCTTACTTCTCGTAATATTCAAATTTTTGAATTCAAATTTTAATACAATGTTTCTTATACGTATTGTCAAGTATTCTGTAAGTTTCGTACAATTCGAAAGAAAACTCTGCATAAAAAAATATGCGGAGTTTGAAATTTTCAATTTAATACCGATTTTTACTTACATTCGGATAAATATTTTTATTTTCTCACTTTGGTTCTTAGTAATACTCCTCCAGCTATTTAAAATGACACAAGAATCAACCTCCTAGCTAAACGCGTTTCCCCGCTACACTTATTTATAGCCTTACATAAAGCTAATTCATAATGATCACGCGCATGAGCCTACAATGGTGCGATGACGTCACAGGCAAAACAAATACTATGCGACAAACTCTTACAGATATGATGTATCCGTTGTGGGTCAACCATTCTTTTCGCATTCTTAGTCTCGTAGTTATTAGCGATTCAAATCTGACGGTATTTTGTCACACAAGAAAGTTCGACCGACTATCACTGTAACGAGCGGAAAGAGGTTTTCACGTCAAAAAGACTAGTGACCTAGGGTTGAAGATGAGAATTCCTACTTTTAGCAAGATTGGGCACCCCAACACTACCATCACGAAGCTAGATCTTACCTTGATGAGATCTTGACAAACAAGTGGATTAGCCGAAGGGGTTTCGGAGAATACCTTGCGCGTTCACCAGACCTTACACCATTCGATCTTTTATTTGGATATTGGAGGGGCTGGCACAAATTGTTGGATTGAGAGCAGCCACTGAATGAGAATGCATACAAATACCAAACGTGATGTTTCGTGATGTCTATGATTCCTTAGCCTCGCGTTGTGAGCAGAGCCCAGGCCATGAAGGATGTCAGTTTCAAAACAGGCATTGACTTAAACAATGAAATAATGCCTGTAGATTATAAAACATTTCGAAAATGAAATGCATTTTAAGAAAAACAGCCCTTAAAATTTAAAATTGATGTATATTTTGGGCGACGCACTATATGTCTCGTTGTGAAATTTGGAAAATCCAGGTGACCATACAGTAATTTACGTATCAACTAATGCTTACAAATGACCTTCAGCTTACTAATGCCGCATTTTAAAATTTTTATTTAAACATTAATTTTTTCTTAGGTTTTTCCATTAGTTTTTCTAAAGAAGACTTTTGGAACCGTAAGGGTTGTTTGATTTCTATAGGAAACTCATTTTGTCAAAAAAATTAGCTTTCGTGATCTTCTCCAGTATCAGATTTTTATATCCATAACTTTCGAAGAAAATGGCAGATAAAGTTAATTAAAGATTTAATCAATTTCTTCAATACATTATCGAGTGTAAAAAAGAAAAATCCTTAGTTATCATGATTTTGGAAGATGTATCTCGGTGAAAACGTAATTGTTTGTAATTAGAACTTCAAGCAGCACTATTATCTATAATAAAATTGTTGATACAAAATAATGAAATTAAGCTTAATTGCAAAAGTGACACTTCGTGCCGATCATAATTATGGAATGCAAATTAACGGATGAAGCGCAATTATTTCGTCATTTCCGTGAATTATAGTGATCGGTGCAATGCTCCAATGATGTTTAATTACCTTCCTTCTTTTCATAATACGCCCGCATTAAAAAGGCTCTTATTTCCCATTATCTGTATAAAATATTTAGTTGAATTATTTCTTTAGTTTCGTATTTCACGTAATTTCACAATGCAGATTTTGATAGAGAAAAGAAGGAAAAGACATTGATGATTTTTGGTATAATGATGTGGCAAGAAATGGAAATTCGTTGGTATAATGATGTGGCAAGAAATGGAAGTTCGTTAAATACAGCAAATAACTTTATTAATGTTTAGTTATTCAACTAAACTAAACTTCCATACGGTTATAAAAATTGCAAGAACTAGTACAGACGAAGACACATAACGCTGATTTAGGAATCTTCTTCTGACGATCGCGTTAGAGCAGTAGAGCTAAGAAGCACAGAGAAAGAATAGAAAATAGTGATCTTGACTAGGAGTTCATCCACTATTTATATCAAATCCGTTACCAGATACCTCAGAAAGTGTGTTGTCAAATACACCACAGGTTTAAAAATTAGTATTGAAAATTGACCAGATTTCTTCTGGTAGGATACCTCTGAATCACATAAATGTTGCAATATGTATTGATTATACACACATATTTTATTAGGAAAATTAATACTGAAAGTACGCTAGTGATCAATGAAAGCTTTTAAGATGCAGTCAAAATAAATTTAATTTAGACAAATAGCTTTGTTTGAAAGAAAGTAGTTTACGTCGTTTTGCAATAGGGGCACGCGAAAAAATTAAGTTTATCGTGGTTAGAGGTACGCGAAAATAATGTTTGTAATGGTGGAAAACACGAAATATAATGGTAATCATTTAGTATGAATAAAGTGATCATTTATTTTTCCCGTCAAAACGGGACATTTTTTTAATTTTTAGGTAAGATTATGTGAATTCAAGAAAAACACATATTTCTTCAATTTTTTATTTATTAATGAAGAACATGAATAAACACGTGAAAATAAATAATTCAAATGATCTTTATATTTTGAAAAACACATTTTTGCTTCAGTATATTTGGTGCTGATGTAAAAAAAGAATGAAATTTCTTGGCAGAATTGCTTAAAATTAAGTTTGATAATTGACGTCGCTTTATAAACTACGACTTGCAGCTGTGTTTTCTAGTTCATCCACAATTTATTCATAAGAAGAAAGACCCTCTCTATGGTGCATCAGTGTCGGGCAGACAGAGAATATATTCAATAATTATAAGAAAGTTCGTATGTTTTAAGTCACTGGAGTGAAAGTGTTTAAACAGTTCCACCAACGACTTTCGGTTTAAATATTCCCAGTGTTTCATTCTGTCATGTCATGCTATGTAATGAAGTTAGAACTAAGTGCGAGATAGGAGGCTTCTGACCAACTTACATATGTGTGGCACGTATAGTGAATGGTCCGTCATCACTGGGCTACTAGACATTACGGTCGGATTTTTTTTATTTTGGTGCCTTCTTGTTTGAAATTGTTATCGTGGGTTGCTCTCTTTCTGAAAACGGGACATTTGGGTGTCCCGAAACTTTGCTTGGGGGCAACGGGGCAGGCTAACAAAAAGCGGACTGTCCCGTTCAAAACGGCACGTATGGTCACATTAAATATGAAGAAAAGGAAAAATTTCCCTTACGGGGTACAGAAAAGAAAAGTTATAGACTCGTTCGTGTGAAGAGCGAAAGCTGTGCAAGTCTGAAAGCTTACTGGGTAGCCGTGAAAGAAAAGTAGCAAGGATTTGGTGCTAGGGCAATAAATATTTAATACCTCTCACGAACCCAGAACATGCGGAAAGTACATACTCGTCTTTTGCATATATTAATAACAAATAACGCAGTCAGCTTGACGCAGCTCCAGACGTGACTTTATATCTGCCTTCATCTGAACCTAATTACATAAAATTCAGCTTCATGAAACAATCTCCAATATTGCATTGAAATTGCCTTCCACTTAAATAGTTTGTTATCACTATGAGTAGGGGAGAGGGGGCACCTTTGAACATGGGGCACCTTTCAACAGTTAGAATTTCTCGCGAATATAAATGCTATTTGATCAGCTGATAGGTGGTTAATCAAGTATGAGAAGAGAACATATTCTGGCAAAAGGATTCATTCCATCTCTCAAACCACGTGCTTTGCTATGGAATGAGATCTGTTTTGTGACCTGCTGACTAAAAACTGAAATTTTTGTTCATCACTGAGTTTTTCTTACTCTATATTCATTGAGAAAAATTGGATTTATTCACCAAGTTAATTAAGATTTTCTGCTTCCAACAATACTATTTGCATCTACAAATTCCTTTTCTAAAGAGAGTTATAACACTTTAAAATTAATGGCAGCGCGTGGGTCGCCTTTCAACAAACATCGGGGGCAAAACACTGGTAAAATGTATCCCTCATATTCAGGACGAAGTAATTTAAATAAATAACTTTGAGACATGGGAAAGATGGTTTGAATTTACATAAAGAAGCACAATAACCCAGAAGAAAATTCGATTTCAAAGGCTCTACAAGCAGTTCAAGATGGCTTGTCTCTTAGAACAGCTACAGACTTATATGGAATCCTTATTCTAACTTAATTTATAGATTTAAAATAAAGTAAAACAGTTGGTCTTGACATTGAATATTGAATACTTCACCGAATTGCTTTAACTCCAAGTATACATGCCGACAAGTTTCTACCACAGATCAAGAAAGAAAGCTTTGTGATTTTATTATTAAAAGTTCAAATATGAACAATTGTTTGACTTACAAGCAAGTACGACAGCTTGTATATGCTTATTCAAAATGCCTGGGTTCAAGCACTCCATGCATTTGAAATGAAAATAATATAGCTGGAATTCACTGGATTAAGAATTTTATGACCTGTCGGAATAATTGGGCCATTTTAGTCAAAACTGAAAGTAGCACAAAATGACAGGAACAAACAATGAAAACAAGAAAAATTAAGTTAACATAAAAGTAGATATATTTTTTTAGATTACTGAATTTTTCTATACATTTGTCATATTTCAATAAAATTTATATTTATTTGAGTGAATTTAGTCTTTATGAGTGAAATGAATCATTTGCTGAAAGGTACTCCATGTCTTGTTGAAAGATGCCCCATGAACAAATTTAGGCTTTATTTGAAATGCATAATTTCACCTTTTAGTTATTGACGGGGAATTCTGATACAAAGTGAGTAGCTGTCTAAGATTCTGTTGCAACTAATGATGCCAAATATTGAAATAAAAAGTATAAACTTTCTGCCAAAATAAGGTTATGATTATATAAAATGAGGCTTTCATCATAAGTTTATGCGAAATTGATTCAGGTGTCTTTTCGTTTGAATGCGTGGAACTCGAATAAATATCTAAAATAATGGAATAGCATTCAAAATAAAAAAATAAACCAGAAAAATGTTATTAAGTTAATTCGAGTCATTAGACTCTCCAGCTAAATTAAGCCCTTCACATTATTAATAAAGACTTCTTTGCACGGAAGAATGGTTGGGAGTATACGAAATTAGGGGATATATAAAAATAAAACGGCTATTAAAAGTGTGCGCGAAAAATAAAGTTTGAGAACCATTGCTTTAAGTTATTGTATCAGGGTCAAGTATGAAAAGTTACAAAATCTACGGTGATGCGTTTTCAGTGGCCACTACTTTAAGTAAGAGATTTCTCGAAGTATTCCTAATAATTTAGATAAAATATACTAGTTACAATATATTTCAACTACTAGTATTTTTAACGTAAAAAATACATTTATATCAAATATTATAATGCAGAAAATCCTCTTATCGTCTGACGCTTTTCAAGAATTGAGATGAGAATGTCAGTTGAACCAAACGATTTTCAAAATCTACCGAAATATAATTTTCTCTGAAAGTTATTCATTCTTTTTTAAAGCAGAATACAGAATTTAAATGGATATTAAGAGTAGAAACTCGTAGGTCGATAAATAAACAGATTTAAAATATCTATAAGATTTTCATTCTTTATGAATGGCAGAACTAAAGATAAAATAATCTTTCCCATATTTAGAAACATAGTTCTTAATGAATAATAAATTAACTATTAAATTAATTGTCTCGGAACCTTCACTAAAGCCTTCCGTATGCTTCACACTATTTGTGAGCAAACTTTGAAGAAAATCTATGGCCGAGTTTTCTGGTTTGTTTACTTACAGTAAAAACCTTGACTTCATCAGCTTGTAGTTGAACTTCCGCTTTGAAGATCCAATAACTTAGTCGTACACCGGAAATACGTAGTATAGGCATGTAAACGAACCAGAAAACTCGTCCATTGAAAAGTTCTGTTTTTTAGAGCGTAACTAAAATTAGTGTTTCAGTTTTATTTATATAGACAAACTAAAATACATAAATTCGCGAGATTCCACAGAAATATTTTGAATATTAAAAGAGAAAATATATTAGAATGACATTACTAAAAATCCTTGAAATGAGTACATGAATGTCAGGCATTTCATAGAAGAAAATTCCATCCTATGTAAACATAAAATGGAGAAACTTTTCATTTCATGAGAAGATTTATGAAGAAGAATACCATTTGCTGAGGGATTTCAATGGCTGTTATTTTAAATCGAATTGAATACATTTTTTTTTCAACTTAAGTTTCTAAAAGTTGAAAGTTTTCGAATCTGATTTCGGAATCCCTTATTGATATTATTTTTACGACATGCTACGCGAATTATGCGCAACTTGTATGTTGGACTTCCGCTTTAAAGATCCATTGACTTAGCATTACACCGGAAATACGTAATACAGCATGT
>BGPR01007245.1:0-34410 GCA_013235015.1 Araneus ventricosus | reverse complement strand
ATTTGCTGAAGGATTTCAATGGCTGTTATTTTAAATCGAATTGAATACATTTTTTTTCAATTTAAATTTCTAAAAGTTGAAAGTTTTCGAATCTGATTTCGAATTCACTTATTGATATTATTTTTTACTACATGCTACGCGAATTATGCGAAACAAATTTTCAAAAAAATACTTCGGTCGAAATAAAAACTTATTTCGGTGAAATGTTTCTTTAGAATGCTTCTGAGAAAGTAAAACATTTTTTATTCATACCTGAACTGCATAGAAAATGAGAGAGAGCAGAAAAAAAAGATTTTGGAATATTTTCCAAATTTCCTCAAAATACACTTATTTTATTTTTTTCTTGTTGTTGTTGACTGGATTATCTCAAAATATCTATTCAAAAATTTTTTCGATGAAAGAAAAGCAAAAATAAAAAAATGTATGCCATTTCCAAACAGAATATTGTATATAGTTTGAAAGAAAATACATGTAACTCTTTAAGGAAAAACAAGTAGTCCAGAATTATTAAATTTAAAAATATCCAAATTCGTAAACTTGAATCAAAACATATATTTTAGAAATATACTGAAACGAAATAATATTTTGTATGAAGCTTTTACATTCTTTGAGAAAAAAAATAAATTTTAATCTTTCGAATTCTTTGCATTTAAGATATCATTTTAATTATGTGCTTGAAAGTCAGCAAAATGTATCACAAGAACATTTATAATTAAAAATAGAAGCAGTAAGGCAAAAACACGTCACAACAGCCTTTATAATTAGTAGAGAAGCTATTCATTAATTCGGCATTTATCAACTTTTTACTTTCTCGTATACAAAGTACACAGAGAGAGAGAGAAACAGTAAATATTTGAAACTTTATGCTATTAGGAAATGATATGCAAATTTCTTAGGTATCAGTGGACCCGATAAGAATTTTTGATAGGCCAAAATTAATTCCTTTAACTTATGTTAGGCTGTTAACGGAGGAAACTGTATTTCATTTTCGATAAGATATATTAACTCTAACAAAAAGAAAACTAAATTCTTAAAATTTCTGCTTGAAGAAAAGTATAGGAAAAAATAAATAAATAAATTTAAGGTATAATCTTTTATTCATGCGAAAAAATGAACGCAAGAGTTGAAAGTAATTTTTCTGATTACAATAAAATGCATGGTTCGAATAAAAACGTGGGCGCCTTTACCTTCTAGGAATATTCCATTTGTTTAAGAAAATATGCACAAAATACAAGGTGCTATATAAGGCGCCCACGCTTTTATTCGAACCATGCATTTTATTGTAATCAGAAAAATTAATTTCAAATTTTACGTTCATTTTTCGCATGAATAAAAGCTTATACCTTAATTTTTTATTTATTTATTTTATTTCCTACTTTTTAGTGACGGCTGACACGACTACACGCGACATGTTAGGCATAATAACCCAAATTCAATTATTGAATTCTCCAATGTAAAACACATATTAAAATTATTATATACATATGTACAATTACGTTTCTAAAATGATTTAATGACATTAACTTTCTGAAATGTAAATTCGTAATATATTACGCGATAACTTACAATTATTATCAACAATGGAATAGAAAAAAGGTCTCCCTCGTGCCTTTGCCTCCCGCTAAGTTCGTTTAATTAATTAGTTTTTCGGACTTTTTAGTGGAAGGAAAATGGATTTCCCTGCATCAAAGGCTAATCTGTGCCAGTTATTATGCTACAATGTGGAAATATATAATTTACATCAAATTAAAGAGTTAGACGTCGAATTCTACTCTGGCATCCAGACAAAAACCAAGACTGCCTGATAGATACTGAGAAAAATTTTTGAATCTGCACGGAATCTTGGAGTACATATAAAAAGAAATTTGCTCCCTCTTCTGAAGAAAGTTCAGTTAGTGGACAATATTCTAAATCAACTGCAAGTTCACAAGAATGTGAGCAGAACTCACAGTCAGATTCATGGGAAGATTATTTCAAAGAGTATTTTAATAATTTGTTTACCGATGAATCATGTGAAAGTCAATACGAAAATTCCCCGTTTTCTGAAGAATTTTTCATTCTTTGTCCTAAAAAGTCATTCGCCAATCGCCATCCCCGAATCTCTAAGATTATTTTTCCTACCGAAATCAAATTGTGAAGTCGGTAAGTTTTTTGTATATTTTCTAAAGAAAATACAAAAAAGAAATTGATATATTCTACAGTGTTCGTTATAACAGGCAAATGAATCTTTTCATGTCCTGGGAGACTAGAACTGATATAAAGATATTTTAGCTTCTTTAATTCATTTTGGTACTGAACGTAGGGTTGGAGATATAAAAAAAAGCTCAAAAAGCTGAAGATAATTCCAAAGAATGTGTTTATGCTGTGCACTTGAAACAATTTGTTCAGGCATGCACAAATGAATTCAAAAAGCCCTGGTTTGAACCATGCGGTATAGGCTCTAAAGATTCAAAAACTCCCGATCCAAGAACTAAATTTAATCATAAATTAATGGTTGATTATGCGATCGCACACGAAATCACAGACGTATATAGACTGATGTACTAGTGTGTTCGTTTATGCCAAACATGCGATAGCTCACCGTCGAAAATTCCAAATGACCACGAAGAAGAGCATTTATAAAACGCGAGGCACTTTTAATATTCTGCCGACCGTCAAAAAGCGGCAAAAAATGCAATTGAATCAGTTTTGGCAAAAATTTGCACGCAATTAAAAACTGAAACAGGGCAAATTATATAGACAGAAGAGCAAAAGAAATTGGATATAAATTGTTAGATACTGAAGACGAAGATGTGTTTGGCTTAGCGGATTATTATAGCAAGTATCATTTTTAAAAATTCCAAAGTGTTGCCAGCATTATTGTTAGTTCTTTTATTTTTAGAGCTCCCACGATCTCCCTCAGTTATTGGCAAGTAAGTTACTAATCGTAATTGCTAAATACTCCAAGTTTGATACTAATTCTAATAAGTCACCAAAAAATACTTTAAAGTAATAACATAAGTAATAAAGTAACAAAGTAGTAAACTAAGTAAAACTAATAAAATAAGTCATTAATATTCATATGTTATTGGCAACTAAGTTACTAATCCTAATTGATACACTAAATATTGCAAGTCTGAGACTTTCACCATATTGAACGATTATTATATATGAATAGATTTTATTTTTAGGTTCCTCTCACGCGTATTTGTTTAAGTTTAAAAGGCATCGATAGATCTCACTAAGAACAGATAAAGAACCTAAATTTTTTACGTCAACAGAAAAGAAGGAATTCTTTCAATGCATTCAGAGCAAGTAAAAGAACAACTTTTCGAGTTTCCTTAGAATAATTTAAGAGCATTTTCGACAAACACAAATTCTAAAAGCATTTAACTTTAACGCTTTATGTACACCAATCAAGAATCGTCGTTAGTTTTTCTTTTACTTATTTCGCATTATCAAAATATCAAAGAGAATTGCTCTTGTAATGTAACTTCTTATTCGAATCAGTCTGTTTACTCAGCATGCTTTGAAAAGATATAATTAGATTGTTTTCGTCGCAAATATAGTCTAGACGTCTTGATTACTGTTTCAAAGTGCAGTTCTTAGGAGCATTTTAATCCAATATTTTGTATAAAGAACTATTTTACGGTAATTAGAGCAAAACAAATTAATTCAAATTTTTGCGAACTTTTTTTCACTGAACTAACTGAAATTCAAAATAATAACATTTTTATAACAAAATTACTTTTAAAAGAATGGTTAGATGATTTTTCAGAATGACATTAAAGAAGAATCACAATTACAAGGTGTTTAAAAAAAGTTTTATGAGCCTCTTGAACGAAGATTAGCCCAACGGATGATTATTTTATGGGAGTGGCCAGAGTCATTTCAGTGAATTTCGAATTTGCGATGAAACTTATACTGAGACGCGGAAATCGATTCACTACTCCTCACAAAATAATTATAAGCAAAAACAAGCTACAGGGGATCACAATTACAGGGTGTTTCAAAAAACAAGTTTTATGCGGCTTGGCAGGTAAGATAATGGAAAGTAGGATGCTGTATCAACGACAAACGGTTGGACTACTCAAAATAGTTGTTAAAAGAGTGCGCAACGTGTTTTGCATGCTGTTATTCACGACACTTGGTTGTTGCGCTACTGTAAATTTGTATTTCATTCAATCTTTGTTGTACATTTCATCTAGTGTATTGCTTTTTTTTTCTATTTGCTTAATTCACTGCAAAGAGTCTCGTATAGTGAATTCCCTTGGCATTTCCGACCCCACATTCTATTGCGAAAAAGTCTTGTTTCTGCATGCCTTTCATTTTGGTCACGTTTTTCTGAAACACCTAGGGTAACTTTTTTAGTTAATCTTTTTCAATACACTTTTGCAATTCAATTTTTTCATTCTTGTAAAGATGGGGCATTGTAATCAACGTTTCACTCACTTCCCGATTATATATATTTTGTACATTTATACATTCTGGATGACATTACACTATTTTAATATTTTCAGGAATTTTCACACTTCTGGAACAACTTAGTAGTGAATTCGCGAACAAAATTGCTTCAAAAGTCCTTAATATTTACAATAATGAATTATAAGTTAAAGACTAAAACATATAAAAATAGTAAAAGAGGAAAAAAATTCAATTTTTGTACCGCACTTACAGAAAAGCGTTTTTAAAAAATATTTTATTAAATTCTTTATAAAGGAGGACTAGATTTGAACTAATTTATACGTCTGGCTGATCTTTTATAGAAGCCATCTTTTCCGACTCCGAAAACTCAATTTTTCTACTAAGGAGATTAGGTGCATTAAATTTATTAAAAAAAGGAGAAGTACCAATTACATTTTATCTTTGAGACAAAAAATTTAATTAAATATGGTATTAGTGGATCCAATTATCAACGACAAAAATTTCTCCAGTATATCGACAAAATAATTTTTCCAGCAGAATATTCTTTGATATTCTTTTTACCTGAATGAAGACTATTGCGATATTTAACTGAAACTGAATGTTATCGTTACCACAGTGCGATGTAATTACTTATTTCCCCCCTGCTTTTATAGCCCGTATATTATTGTATATTATTTCGAAATGTTTGGTTCTTTGCTATTACGTTCTTTTAGGTCAAAGGGGGTTTATGTTTTGAAAAAACTATGTTATTTCGAAAAGAAAATAGCGTCTAAGCAATGAAAAGTATATTAGTATCAAGATTTGTATTGACAAATGTACACAGTTTTTGCTGGTAATGTTATTCAAATTTTGGTTCTCGTTAAATTGCGAAGAAGCATTCCATTTGAAACAATCTTTCGCTATAATCGCAATCAGACTGTCCTTAAATTATCTCCGAACCATTATAAACACAAACTTCATAAATAACAAAACATACGAAGTGTGATGTATTTCAGCATAGATGAATAATCGCAGAGCCTTCTTTATCAAAAATAATATGTTTATTGGACGTCTTCACAGCACAAACATGTAAGACAAACACATACACTAACATCACAAACGTTACGTCACGGACTTGCATCGAATTCCATCTTCAATCGTCATTATTCTTTTCCATTGCTAGGCAACGTTAGCAAAAGACAAATATATCGTTGCCACACTATTTTTATAACCTTTAGAAAAGAATTATTCCAAACGATACTTTAAAATTAATTTCTTTTATGACCAAACGATATTTTTAAATTAACTTCTTTTATGACCAAACGATTTTTTTATCTAACTAATTTCTTTTCTTTAAACATTTTTATAAATCAACAAATATATATTTTTTATTCGTTACGAATATTACAGCAGGAGATATTGCGAAGATATTTAGATTAAATGAAACTGCTACTCGAAGAATTTTGCATTTTCAGAAGGGTGTTATTTGGTGGACTCAGTTAAAATGGACCAAGTCCATGTTTCTTCAATTACTTTACCACGGTTGTGCAGAAATTTTACATGTCCTGCGTAGTAGTGATCCAAGTCAATAGTTTAACTTGCTTCCACCAGGCAGCAAGAACAAATGGATGTGCACTGTTATTTTAAATGCAACTATTCGACTATGAGATTTGTTTTCTCGGAAATGAATCTTGTGGATTTAGTTCAATAATAGGATGTCCACTGTTATTTTAAATGCAACTAATCAACTGTGAGATCTGTCTTCTCGGAAATGGATCTCGTGGATTTAGTTCAATAATTGGATGTCCGCTGTTATTTTAAAAGTAATTAATCAACTATGAGATCTGCTTTCTCGGAAATGGATCTCATGGATTTGATTCAATAATTGGATGACCACTGTTATTTTAAATGCAACTAATCAACTATGAGATCTGTTTTCTCGGAAATGGATCTCGTGGATTTGGTTCAATAATTGGATGTCCACTGTTATTTTAAATGCAACTAATCAACTATGAGATCTGTTTTCTCGGAAATGGATCTCGTGGATTTAGTTCAATAATTGGATGTCCACTGTTATTTTAATTGCAATTAATCAAATCCGTTTTCTTGGAAATGAATCTCGTGGATTTAGGTCACTTTAACTGTGACTAGACCTAACAGGAGACAAGACGTTTTAACTAAACATAATAAAGACATACCCTCCATTTATTAGTAAAAAATGTAAATTAATCGTGTTTTTCTACTGTTAATTTTTTTCTTGCAAATAAATGTTCAGTAATCGAGCACGGTGAGCAGCTAGCATTTTAAGTCAATAACGTATTAACACCTGTTATGTAAGGATATAAATACAAATTCAAGCGTAGCAGTTTTTTTTCATGAGATAGCCAGTATTATAAACAGTAGTATGTATGTGGTTATATTTTATGCTCGTTAATGTCCTGTCAATGATAAAGATCATCCTTGCTTGAATTCTTTGAATGGCTGGTAGGTACGAATCGTGGAATCGAACTAGGGATGGGAAACATCTACCGGTTTTAACCGAAAACCGTTTTTTTTTCCGGTTATTTTTTCGTCCCGGTTATAACCGGTTATTTTTTCAATCCAATAACCAGGTAAACAAACCGGATTGGAAAATAGGATCGATTTTAGGTTCGATTAGACTAAAATTTACCAAGTTAAGAAGCTTTGAATTTCATCATCACAGGCCAATCACCGACAACCGCTTCCTCGAGGCGTCTGTTGTTAGGCGAATTCATGAAAGAGTCTTTATGAACAGATAAATAGTGGTCAATGGATTGATTTCCTGTAGAAAAAATATTAATAAAAATTTGTCTTTATTAATAAACAATACTGATAAAACTCGGTTAATTTCACAATAATTGTCATCCCTAAATCGAACGCAGTGCCACTTGCAAGACACGTGCCATTACGGTGCTTACCGTATCTGCTTCAAAGGCGGGTATATTTTCATTGAGAGATGTTTTAAAATGAAGTACAACAAGAAAAAAGACAATTTTCTTGGATCGCACGTTCGCTTTACTTTCAGCAGACTACTAAGCAAGAATATATTTCAACTCCAGTGTATAGATGAAGTAATACTTTTAAGAGCAAGTTCAGTATGTAACTTGCTGTTATGCCCGGCGTTGCTCGGGATTAATATACTTTCAGTCTAATATGTTTGATGTAAAAAACTACTTTTATACAGAAAATTACAGTAAACAAAATTCATTTATCGCCTGAAATGTTTTTTAATTAAAATGAGAATATCAATTGAACCAGACGATTTGTAAAAATCGCCGATAGCTAATTTTCTCCATATGTTAGTAGTATTTATTACATAGGTACTTCAAATTTTGTTCATAAATCTTGCAGTATAAGAAAAATTTTAACGGATGTTTTGGTACTGTTACATAGTAAATTTTTCATTGAGAAAAAGCGTTAGAATAAATATGGATAAAAAAATTCGTCTTCATCCAAAATTCTTCTAATGTGATCTAGCAACAGTTCTTATGTATTCTTGTTCTTCACTAATAAAATAAAGTGTTATAAATTGTAAATTTTATACACAATTTATTTTTTGAAAATTATTAAAAAGGGGGCAACGAATTGAACGGAAATGAAAGTTGTGTCATGAAAAGTTAATTTTTTTAACTTCTATTATGTGTTATAATAGTTTTTGCGACATAATACATATTTTCGAAAAATATCACGGAAAATACCAAATCCTTGCTTAATTTCCAATTAACTGAAATTTTAATTAGATTTGAAACTTTTAAAAGTCGAGGGTTTTTTCTCTTCTTATATAAAATATATTTATAAAAATAAGCAAAAATTTCAGAAATAAAGATAAATTAGTTCGAAGTCTAACCGTTGCCTAGCAACGAAGTAGCTGTAAATTTGCGTTATTTCAAAATCGTCTTCGCGTAATTAACAATTATTATACTTGAAAAAATTGATAAAAATTGAGGGAAAAATGTCACAGATATAAAAGTGGTATCATTGGAAAGGTAAAATGTTGAACTTTAAGATGGAATAAAAATATGTTTTGTCGGACAATTTGCTCCGAAGTTACGGCGGAAAAACGGTTTCGGTTAATTTATAATTAACTGACTGTTTAATTAACTTTTGGACTTCTAAAAGTTCATAAGTGTCCTTCCCTTGTCTTAAATAATAAGTATTCAAAATTTGGTTGAAAACAGGCCATTGGTTTAGGAGGAAATGTGGAACATAGCCACAATGACTTTTATTTATATCAAGATATAATACAAAATCAAATATCTATAAACTATTGACATTTTCTTATATATGGTTAAAAATAATACAGAAGAACGAAATGAAGGTCTGAAGCTGTATTTTAATAAATCTCTTAAATGAAACGTGAGAAATTTAATTCGAAAAGCCTCCGTGAAAAAAACAGTCCCAGCTCTTACCCATATTCTCATTAAGGCGATGAGAAAGTTAACCTTGCTTTTCAAAGGAATAATGAGTTTAATTTTATCTGAGCCGAGCTCTCACGAAACGGTCTGCGGTTAACAACTTCTTTCAAATGTTTAGGAAACATCTCTAATGAAGACTCCGAAAAATGTAAAAATTCACTAATGGTCTACTCAAACTGCATAGAGTTCTCTAAGAATTGAGGAATACATTTTTTTAGAGGAATAAGCAAATGAAATGAACGGCAACGAAAGAACGCCAAAATTTCAATTGATTGGGAGGATTTTTTTATCTCCTGAAATGTGTGAATGAGTTTTCTATAATTTTTATATAAATGTGGGAATTCCGTTTGATTAAATAGAACGTTCACAGGGGGGTTACCTTTAAGGGGTAAATGGATCGGAATTAAGTCTTGGGGATTTGTTAGGGTTTCAGTCACTTGAATTTTAATACAAATTATTTCATGATAAACCGAAGAGACTTCAATTTTAATATAAAACATTTATTTAAGAACTAGAGGGAGAATTTTACAGGGGGAAATTTATATACAAAAGAAAGATAATAAGGAGTTTAATAATTGGCATGAAGTCATGGTTATTGACTACTAGATTATCACCGGGATAGACGTCAGTGGGGTTAAAAGCAGTTAGTTGAATTAGTGATAACCAGAACGAAAAGATAAATGGGGTACAGTTACCGTTGCATAGTTACCATCGGGCGGCTTAATTTGCGCCATGCGGAGAAGCCTTTACTACATAATAGAGGAAGAGAGTTTCCAGTCTTCGACTCTCGGAGCGTGCTCTTCGGTTTTGTGAGGAAAAAGAGGGCGCTGTTCTTGACGTATCATGAACAGGTCTCCTGGCGCCATCTATCGTAGGAGTGATAATC
Source organism: Araneus ventricosus (assembly GCA_013235015.1). Classification (NCBI taxonomy): domain Eukaryota; kingdom Metazoa; phylum Arthropoda; class Arachnida; order Araneae; family Araneidae; genus Araneus; species Araneus ventricosus. Next base: position 24,705 of record BGPR01007245.1, on the reverse strand, counting down.
TAGTTTCACAATTCGTATGCTTACTGGTAAAATCCTACATAAATGTCCCAATAAACTGCCGTCGCACAGTTTGATTATCGGCGTAACACTTTTTGTTGGAGTCTTCAAATCATTAGATCTATTTTTCAAGAAGTTAACGAAGTTTTTTATAAAAAGAAAAAATTTTAAAATGTAGAAATTTAAAATGTAGAGATTTTTAAATGTAGAAACTAACTTTAGCATTTTTGTTCATTTAAAATTGTAAGAGATGGCACCACTAATAAAATCGTCTGTTTTATGGCGAAGTGACGTCACGTCACGCGGCGGGAATTAAATCAGTTCGATGTTGGATTTTTCACCGAAGCGGTCGTTATAATTTAGGCTCTCCGTTTTCTGAGCGAAAGTAAATTATGAATTAGCCTGGTGCTATCTCGGAGGTGAACTTGCTCTTATGTTTATTGTTTTAACCCCTTTGTAAATAGTTAAATGTTTTAATTGTGTTTAAATAATAAATTAGTTGATTTTAACTCTCTCTTTTCATTTTGCATCAAATTAGAACTTTTATCCCCTAGACACCTTTCCTACATTGATATGGTTTAAAATTTGGTATTTTAAACCTTAAAGGCCCAGTGTTGCTTTTAAGCAACAAACCCAATTTTGGCCTCTAAAATTCTTGAGAACAAGACTAAAGCTCTAATGCCTGCTGAAGCCAATAGAATATGTGCTAAATATGTTGTTAAATCAATTTACAACTTATGGATGGTAGCCTGAGTGCTGATCAAAAAATAAAAAATAAATTAATGATTTTCACTTGAGGCTGTATCTATTTAGCTTTGTTTGTACGCTTGATAATACCATATTTTATTCCATAATTTTAAAGAAACTTCCTTGTCCATATTATTGGTTCTTAAAATTCTTCTGTGTGTGATATTATTGAATTTAATAAATGAGATTTTTTTTCAAATAAAACCCAGTCTTGTCGATGGGTTTAAACTATTCTTTAGCCATAAACCATACTTAAAACAAAATAGGATTTTTTAAAGCATTTTTGCCATGTTTTATTCAAGAAATGAAAGTCGAAAATCATTTTAAAATAATTTTTCTTAAAATCGGACCTTTTAAGGGTTAAGATCCATTCTTATGTTATTTTGTTATAATTTTCTTCGTCTGTCTAAGATATAACCCTCTTTTAAAGGACTGTCTGCCATAAATACCTAAACATCACTTTCCCTGGCCATATATAAAAGTTCTACTTGCATTGGAGATTCTTTTTTTTTTCCAAATTCCTTGATTGATGACTAACTAACCAAATGAATGGGCAATAAAGAGAACATATAACAGACGTTTGCTGCAGAAGAGATGAAACTAATATGAAGTTGATGCCCAAACTATTAGTCAGATGGTTTTTGCCATTGCTTAATTTGGCCGCGACATGTTAATCAGATTCAAGCGCCAGAAAAGACAACTGGTAATTTTGCTTGCTCTAGACAATTTATATACCAAAAAAAGAAAGAAAGTAAACATATTCTGCAGACATCTATTAACATGTCCAACATATTGTTACAAACAATGGAAAGTCGCTTCCCAGCAATGTGAGTCTTAAGGTTGGGAAGAGAGTTTTACAGGGGTAAGTATGGGATGACGGGCAGGAGCCACGTCTGGACCCCTGACCTTGGCGATTATCGTGGCGACTTGGCGAAAAATTTGGCGACGAAATATGGGATCTCAAAGGTGCTGGAATCTTCTCGATATCTCGATTAGGAGAGGAGATACACTTGAATGTACTAGATGATGGCATGTGACGTCACGGCCTGCCGGGGGGGACCATATAAGGAGAGCACTTGGATGAAGGGGTGAATGTTGATCGACTGGGATCTCCTTGGAGCGCGAACGTCTTTGGAATTCTATCCGCTGTGCGAGCTAGTAAGCTGTTAGACGCCGAGCGGTATTGAGTAGTATTGATCCACTGGAACGACTTTAGATTTCCGTCTGCAGTGCAAGCTGGGAAGCTGAGAGCTATTGAAAGTGCTGTTATTGTCGTTATTAATTATTTGCTGACTGTTTGTGTTGCTAAACCTCAAAGTTCTGAACTGTTATTACTGTGAATTGCTGTCTGTTTATATTGCTAATCTGTGCAAGAACTATCGTTTCCTTTACCTGTGCTATGTGTTTTTCTGCATATTTGTGAATAAACCTTCTTTCTCCATTATCCTGCGTGTTGGACTGTTTACACCATACGCCCAAGGAAAGATTTTCATAACAATATCTAAACTAGAATGCACAGCAAACTTTCTTGGAAGACGAATTATCTCGTCTATAGCAGTGAATGCCAGAGGGTATTGTTGATAAGAAAACGGATAACTAGTAAGTGGTTTAGTTTAGTTTTATCAACGCTCTGTTTTGAAGCAACAAGAGAGTTAGTCTCGGACGGATCTTGTCATTTTGAACCTCTGCCAGATTCCGAAGACGACATTTGAGTTGGCACCTCCTTCTCTAAACTTCATTCCACACCAGTGTAAGTACGTTTGACCCCTTCATCAGATTCAACGTGCAACAGTCCCACCTACAAGTCAGTTCTTCAGTTGGCCTTCGTTTCGAACCAGGGGCCCACCAAGCTTTAAGCCGAGACTTTACCGATGCCTGACCTGTAAATGGAGAGGGCATAAGGATGTTTGCGGCTCGAGCCATCCGTATCAGAGAAACATTGTTGTCTACCCCTAGAAATGGCACGAAAGAATTTGAGGAGGAAGCTCAATGGACCTTATGCACAGTTTCGGTTCGAGAGTATACAAAAACAGCTGTGGTGGGATAAACAAAGTGAACGCCTATTCTTTACTATGTATAATCGGCATGTAAATTGACGACTGAAATATCAATTTAAATTTTTAACTTCGACATTTTAGCGAAGTATTTCGGCAGAAAATTTTATTGATGAAACTGATTTATCTATCATATTCGATTAAGGACGATATTGTGTAATCTTTATCGCTACAGAAATAAGACAGTGGTTCGTGCAACGATGCATTCTTGTGTATTGTCACAACTCGAAATAAGTGAATTTTTGCTTTGTACGGAAATAGTTTCTTTTGCTTTTTTAAAAACTGATTTCTTCTGTGTTGATTATATGCTTTTATGTAACACTTGGTATAGATACTTTTTATGTAAAATGTAAAATTCGCTTATAATATATACCGTTTTATAGAAAATTAAAATTTTTCCGTAATAGTACATATTTCTGATTATTGCCTATAAAAACAGTTTTTTTGGGTAAAAATAATAGAATATTAGTTTTAATACGTAACAATCGCAGACCCTCTTTTATTGACTCAATTTGTTGTCGACTGAAATTTTATTAAATTTTTTTTCTTCAATCTTTTACCGAAGTATTTCGGCAAAAAAATTTTATTGCCATAAATTATTTCTCTAGCGTCGTCAATTTAGGAATGTTTGTTGTGATATTCATCCCATCAGAAATACGATGTGCTTCGTGTGACGAAGCTTTCTTTTATATTTGTGACTCTCAGTACATAATCTTTATTTCTGAATGGTTTTTTTTGTCAAATATATTTGAGTTTCAATACATTTCACATTAATTGAATAACTGGCTATTTCTAATTATTTCTGAAATTTGGCTATTTTAGCTTGCTATGCATTCTATTCGAACTCCGATCAGCTGTTTTCGGCGTCCCTTCGTCACGTGACTATGACGACACGTGCATAAGGTCCATTACAAAAATGTACAAAGTTTAGAAAGTTAATAGTGGTAACCATACATTTACAGCGAAATTACCCTGAAAATGCCTGGAAACGTCTTCCGAAGTAGTCACCAGCAAACAACTTGTGTCAATCACTGTAGAAGTCGTAGAATATCTGAAGAAATACCAGTTCTGTTAATGGCTCGAATGGAGAAGTCTATCTCTTTAAGAATATCTGTAATTATTTGGTAGCGAATGCCAAGAATTGGTTCCTTCTTTAAAATCAAATCACAATCAATGGAACATTTAAAATCGGGTAACCGAACTCTCAGACCCAGCGAGCAGAAAATCAGTCACTGGTTGCTAATGAACAGTTGCTACCAGAGATTCGCCAAGCAATAGAGCCTTTCATCCAAACCATCAATAGACCTGGTACTGCCTTTCTATTCCATTGCTAATTACAGGTATTCTACGATTTCCACATCGCTGGAAATCGGTCTTACACAGCGCTGGTGACTACACCGAAGGACTATAAACGCTCCAAGCTAATGCTTACGTAGCATCAGCTTCAACTGAGTAATTACCATTATTAAATTTCCAAACCTCGTAGAAAGATAAAGAATCTCATAATTAAAATAATTCATTCTGAATCTATTCCATTACTAATTACAGGTATTCTACGATTCAAACATCACTGGAAGCCACTTTTTCACAGCGCTGGTGACTACACCAAAGGACTATAAACGCTCCAAGCTATTGCTTACGTAGCAAGAACATTATTAAATTTCCAAACCTCGTATAAGGATAAAGAATCTCATAATTAAAATAATTCAGATTCTGAATCGATTCCATTGCTAATTACAGGTATTCTACGATTTCCACATCGCTGAAAGCCAGTCTTACACAGCGCTGGTGACTACACCGAAGGACTGCAAACTCTCCAAGCTAGTGCTTACGTAGCATCGGCTGCAGCCGAGTAGTTGCCATTATTAAATTCCCAAATCTCGTAGAAGGATAAAGAATCTCATAATTAAAATAATTCGATTCGAACATTCCATTGCTAATTAGGTATTCTAGATTTTCACATCGCTGGAAAAGTCTTACAGCGCTGGTGACTACACCGAAGGACTATAAACTCTCCAAGCTAGTACGTGTAGCTTGCAGCAGAGAATTCCATTATTAAATTTCCAAACCTCGTAGAAGGATAAAGAATCTCATAATTAAAATAATTCAGATTCTGAATCGATTCCATTGCTAATTACAGGTATTCTACGATTTCACATCGCTGAAGCCGTCTTACACAGCGCTGGTGACTACACCAAGGACTATAAACGCTCCAAGCTATTGCTATGTAGCACAAAAATTATTAAATTTCCAAACCTCAGTAAAGGATAAAGAATCTCATAATTAAAATAACTTCAGATTCTGAATTGATTCCATTCTAATTACAGGTATTCTACGATTTTACATCGCTGGAAGCCAGTCTTACGCAGCCTGTGACTACACCGAAGGGACGCAAAAAACCCCAAGCTACGGTTACGTAGCAACAAAATTACAATTTCCAAACCTCGTATAAGGATAAAGAATCTCATAATTAAAATAATTCAGATTCTGAATCGATTCCATTGCTAATTACAGGTATTCGACGATTTCCACATCGCTGGAAGTCGGTCTTACACAGCGCTGGTGACTACACCAAAGGACTATAAACGCTCCAAGCTATTGCTTACGTAGCAACAAAATTATTAAATTTCCAAACCTCGTATAAGGATAAAGAATCTCATAATTAGAATAATTCAAATTCTAAATTAGAGGTTTATAAATTACATAGTTAATGGCCTTCATCACATTTACTTTGATGCAACAGTGCAAATAAAGATTCCACTGAAAGTAGGTCGAAGTATATGGGGTTGGTGTACATTGAATCTGGCGTCCATGTCAAATATCCTCACTTTAAAGTGGCATGGAAATTTGAATACCAGGGTGTTTGTTTAGGTGCATTCCTCTTCATCTGACCCCGATTCCAATTAACGAGGTCCGATCCTAAATAGCCCTATGGACCTAGATACATGTCCCGTTTTGAAGCTAACTAAAGATACGGAGGACACAACCGAAAAACTATTAAATAATAAACAATTGTTAAATTCATCGCATCTATAATCACCTCGCCAATCAAATGCCCTTTTCTATCTATTATTCTTTACTTGCCGCCTTCGGCGACCAGCTTGTTTGCCGGGAATATAATTTCAAGTGAGTCTCTTTGTATAAATTGATATTCATGGTTCCTTTAAAAAAGTAATTTTAAATTTCAAATTTTAATAGAAATTTTAACCTTGCACCTATTCTGTTTGTTGTCTACATGAACTTCCCTAATGGAGTCGAGTAACTGTCTGTGTCATGTAGCATACAATTGCCCAGTGTCGGCATCAACTTCACTCTCTTATTCCCCTTGCAAAATATGCATTAAATTTTAACTTTAAAATGTCGCGGCAAATTTTACGTCAAACAGCATGTTAGCTGGATGAAATTATACTGATTAAAACATATCATTAAACATTAAGATATTACCTTAGCTTTCAACAATGGGCGAGAAACATGCAAATATATATTTGTTTAAACAATGAAAACGGTTTGATTTGCGTTGCAACAATGAAAAGTATGCCAAAAAATATTTTTAAAATTTATTTAAATTAGAGAAAAAATTGTACGTCAAATTAATTCATACCATTTAAAAGTTACTTTTTTGCGCTTTTAGATAGTGCAAAAATGATTTTTTTGCTGTAATATTTTCGAAAGTTATTAAGGAAAAACGCAAAAATTTTGTTTGATTTTCAATTAATTAATATTTCAAAAGAGGGCTCCTAAGTGCACATTCCCACCCTCCAAAGTAAGTTTGTGCCAAATTTCGTAGCTCTAACTCCCGCAGTCTGGCCTGTAGAGTGCCAACACACAGAGAGAGAGAGACAGACACATACACTTTCTCCTTTATTATTAGTAGAGATTTCCTTCCATTCATGAATCATTGACAAAATCATAAATAGTTTCAACTGTAAATCCCATAACAAGGAATTCGCAGTGGCATTGTCATAAGAATCCATAACTCAACCTGCTTTTGGATCTAAGAACAAAAATTTTTGTAATCTATTTAGAAATATTCGGAGGGAAACCTCAAATTCACTCGAGTTGTTTTTAAAACGATTCATTTGAATTTTGACTTAAAGTTTTATGTCCTTTTGCAGTCATAACTTATTAAGTACGGAACTGAACTAAAAAGGAACATAGTGAACTCTGGTTTTTTTCAAGTCTTCAACGTGAAAAAATATTCCATCCCTTTTCAGAAATATCCAAGACAGAAATATAATTCTCTGTACTTTTGCGCGAAAGAGGATATTTCGAAGGCGAGCAAATAACACTTCAAAATAAAAGCCATATTACATCTGTTCGCTGCGGTAAAAGTAAACTGCAAGAAGTGGACAGATTCAATAATACTTTTCCGAGAAACCAGCATGATAAAATCGTGAGCTTCTTCAGCTAGTATGCCTCAAGAATTCTTTTCAAAGAAAGTTGGAATTCCCTCAGAGAATAAAGATTGAATATCTAAAAAGACAAAAAAATAAGGATTGAATATCTACAAAGACAAAAAAATAAGGATTGACCCTCGAAATGGACAAAAAATAATAATAGTAACTTTAATAAGAGGCAAGATATTAAGCCCTTCTTTTCATACTTTGTTTAAAAGACTGTTTTGAATTTCTTCTTTGTGGATAATTGTTTTTTTTTCAATATATTCCGGAATGGGTTCAGGCCTTAGAGGAAAAATTAAATTCAGACCTTAAAGTATTTTTCTCTCCAGAAAACCTATTCTAGTTTTGAATCTGCATGGATGAATGACCTCTGATGAAATCATCCACCGGATTCTTACTTCTTAACGTTGTCTGTTATTATTTTTGTATTTTTAACTCTTCCGCAATTACAAATTCTCTTTATCACTATTTATATTTATTTTGTAATCAGAGAATAAAAATATTTCCTGTCCGTCTCTCGGCTGAGCATTTGTTTATGAGGCATTATGAAATCCACGAAAAGAAATGACGCAGAAGAAGCAAAGCCAAGCAATAAAATATCTCGCATCAATTAAAACGTCAAGAAAATAAATTCTTTAATTTCCTTATTGGAGTCGAACAAAAATCGAAATGAAATTACGAAATAATTGTGGCTTTTTCTAACCTTTTGGAAGAAGGAATCGATGCGATAAAAACTCGGGCCATCAACGCGCATTTCCGAAGAATTAACTTAATGAGGTCGTTTCTATTTTGACGTGAAAACGTCTTTCCGCTCCTTACAGTGACAGTCGACCGAACTTTCTTGTGTGACAAAATGCCGCCAGATTTGAATCGCTAATAGCTACAAGATTAATAATGCGAAAAGAATGGTTGACCCCACAACGGATAGATCATATCTGTAAGAGTTTGTCGCATAGTATTTGTTTTGCCTGTGACGTCATCGTACCAATGTAGGCTCATGCGAGTGATTGTTATGAATTAGCTTTATGTAAGGTTATAAATAAGTGTAGCGTGGAAACGCGTTTAGCTAGGAGGTTGATTCTGGTGTCATTTTAAAGAGCTCGAGGAGTATTACTAGGACCCGAAGTGAGACAATAAAAATATTTATCAGAATATAAGTAAAAATCGGTATTAAATTGAAAATTTCAAACTCCGTATGTTTTTTATTATTATATGCAGATTTTTAGTAACTTACAGAATACTTGAAAATACGTAAAAGAAACATTGAATTAAAATTTGAATTCAAATATTTGAATATTACGGGAAATATGAGCATTTGTAGCAAATAATGTTTTACTGCGCATACGTGAAATGCAGTTCCATATACTGTCAACAGATGGCGCCATGAAAGGCCACTCTAAATAAAGCATAAGAAAGGCGCATTTCAGGTCCTCGCCGTAGATTTTTCGTGAGATCGTCAGGATAAAATCATAAAACAAGTGTTTCGTATTAATATGTAGTTTAGGTATCAATCACTAAATAAAATATTTCCCAGAGTAGTATGTGAGCGGCAGAATAGATGAATCTACAGTTTATCATGTAGAAAGCGTCTGTGGTACTTGCTGATTTACTATTCTGATTCCATTGCTAATTGAATATTATAACACGATAATAACAAATAACTACATCCTGACTACTAATTTTCTCGTTAATTTAGTCTGCAATCGAAAGACTAACGAGATGCGTGTTTAATTTGGGCGCGTGCATCAGTTCCATTTCAATTGTGGATCGCAATTAATGAGTATCCAGTCATTGCGTGAAAAAGTAAAAGGCATCTAAACGCAATGGATGGCAGTTTGAGGGATATGGTAAAATACGCAGCAAACTCCATTAACTAGGTTAGCGATCACCCGCGAGATGTGAGGGGAAAACATACAGGTTTAAACCGAAAAGCGTTTTGTTTTTTGTTTCGGTTAACCGGTTTTTTTTCGGTTATTTTTTTGGACCGGTTTAAACAGGTTATTTTTTTGAATCCAAAACCGGGAAAAAACAGGTCAGGAAAAGGCTCCATTAATGGCATCCAGCGTCGTGCGTGAAAAGTAAAAGAAACATCTAAACAGCAATGGATGGCAGTTTGAGGGATATGAGTAAAAATACGCAACAAACTCCATTAACTAGGTTAGGATCTTCACCCGCGGATGGAGGGAAACATACGGTTTAAACAAGCGTTTTGTTTTTTGTTCCAGTTAACGGTTTTTCATATTTTTTGGACCGGTTTAACAGGTTATTTTTTTGAATCAAAACCAGGGGAAAAAACAGGTCGGAAAATAGCTCCATAATGGCATCCAGCGTCATTGCGTAGAAAATAAAGGAAACATCTAAACAGCAATGGTGGCAGAGTTTGAGGGATATGAGTAAAATAACACAAACTCTAACTAGGTTAGCGATCTTCACCCGCGGATAGCGAAGGGGGAAAACATACAGGTTTAAACCGAAAAGCGTTTTGTTTTTTGTTTCGGTTAACCGGTTTTTTTTCGGTTATTTTTTTGGACCGGTTTAAACAGGTTATTTTTTTTGAATCCCAAAACCGGGGAAAAAAAAACGGGTCAGAAAATAGGCTCCATTAATGGCATCCAGCGTCATTGCGTGAAAAGTAAAGGAAACATCTAAACAGCAATGGATGGCAGTTTGAGGGATATGAGTAAAATACGCAACAAGCTCACTTACTAGGTTAGCGATCTTCACCCGCGGATGCGAGGGGAAAGCATACAGAGTTTAAACCGAAAGCGTTTTGTTTTTTTCGGTTAACAGTGGTTTTTCAGTTATTTTTTTTGGACCGGTTTAAACGGGTTATTTTTTTTGAATCAAAGCCAGGGAAAAAAAAACGGGTCGGAAAATAGGCTCCATTAATGGCATCCAGCGTCATTGCGTGAAAAGTAGAAACATCTAAAGCAATGGATGGAGTTTGGGGATATGAGTAAAATACGCAATTAACTCATTAACTAGGTTACGATCTTCACCGCGGATGGAGGGGAAAACATACAGGTTTAAACCGAAAGCGATTTTGTTTTGTTTCGAGTTAACCGGTTTTTTTCGGTTATTTTTTGGACCGGTTTAAACAGGTTATTTTTTTTTGAATCAAAACCGGGGAAAAAAAAAGGTCGGAAATAAATCATTAATCTCCAGCGTCATTGCGTGAAAGTAAAGGAAACATCTAAACAGCAATGGATGGCAGTTTGAGGGATATGAGTAAAAATACGCAATTAACTACATTAACTAGGTTAGCGATCTTCACCCGCGGATAGCGAAGGGGGAAAACATACAGGTTTAAACCGAAAAGCGTTTTGTTTTTTGTTTCGGTTAACCGGTTTTTTTTCGGTTATTTTTTTGGACCGGTTTAAACAGGTTATTTTTTTTTGAATCCCAAAACCGGGGAAAAAAACGGGTCGGAAAATAGGCTCCATTAATGGCATCCAGCGTCATTGCGTGAAAAGTAAAGGAAACATCTAAACAGCAATGGATGGCAGTTTGAGGGATATGAGTAAAAATACGCAACAAACTCCATTAACTAGGTTAGCGATCTTCACCCGCGGATAGCGAAGGGGGAAAACATACAAGTTTAAACCGAAAAGCGTTTTGTTTTTTGTTTCGGTTAACCGGTTTTTTTTCGGTTATTTTTTTGGACCGGTTTAAACAGGTTATTTTTTTTTTGAATCCAAAAACCGGGGGAAAAAACGGGTCGGAAAATAGGCTCCATTAATGGCATCCAGCGTCATTGCGTGAAAGTAAAGAAACATCTAAACAGCAATGGATGGCAGTTTGAGGGATATAGGTAAAATACGCAAACAAACTCCATTAACTAGGTTATGAATCTTCACCCGCGGATAGAGGGGAAAACATACAGGTTTAGAACCGAAAAGCGTTTTGTTTTTTTGTTTCAGTTAACCGTTTTTTTCAGTTACTTTTATTTGGACCAGTTTCAAACAGGTTATTTTTTTGTGAATCCCAAAGCCAGGAAAAAAAACAGGTCAAGAAAATAGAGCTCCCATTAATGGCATCCAGCGTCATTGCGTAAAGAAAACAAAGAAACATCAAAAGCAATGGATAGCAGTTTGGGGATATAGTAAAATACAATTAACTACATTAACTAGGTTAGCGATCTTCACCCGCGGATTGGGAAGGGGAAAAAATACAGGTCTAAGCCGAAAACCGGTTTTTGTTTGGTTATGTTTTTGCACCGGTTTAAACTGGTTATTTTTTTAATCCAAAAACCGGGTCGGGAAATATGCTCGATTTTCATTTCGATTAGATTAAAATTTACCAAGTTATAAAGCTTTGAATTTCATCATCTCAGGCCAATCACCGACAACCGCTTTCTCGAGGCGTCTGTTGGTTGGCAGATTACTGAAACTTTATGAACAGATAAATATTGGCCAATGGATTGATTTCCTACAAAAACAATACTAATGAAAATTGTTGTCTGCAAACGGCATCTGTTTCTTGTAGCCAAAAAATATTTATCTTTAGTCGGAAGTTCTGTGGAGCCCGAAAGATTAGTATCTACGTTGAATGTTGTTTCCGATAAGAGGAGTCGATTCACCATTGCCGAAAGAGTCTTTATGAGCAGATTAGATGATAAATATTGGCCATCTTGTGGAAACCATGTTAATAAAAACTTTTGTCTATAACACTGAGTTATTGCAATAATGACTCACTTATTATTATTACATATTGTATTAATTACTTATTTACAATCATTACTTATTACACTAATTAATTATTGTATGAATACTTACTTATTGTATATTACTGTTAATAATAAATTCTGTTCACAAACGTTGCTTTCAAAAAAAACCACAAACTGATTTTTTTTCAAAAACAGGTTAGTTTGAGCGGTTTTAACCGCCATTTTACACTGTAGGTAAAAAAAAACGGCTGAACCGAAAAACACTTTTTTCTTCAAATAACCGCCATCCCTATCCAAGAGTATCCTCTGAGTCACCATTCCAGCATTCTAAACGTTGGATCATATTGATTTCGATAGTTAGATAAGTACCCTACTGAATTGTTAGACGTTACAGATTAATATTTCCGAAAAAATCAAATTTCACTATTATATTTTTTATTCCTCGGAACAATAAAATGAGCCATTATAATCAGTGAAAAATTATGCATTTTATTAGCTAGCAGAGTCGTTAGCGCGGTAAAGAAATGGCGGTTTTGGAAAATTAAAAAAAAAGAATAGCATCAAAATGAAAAAAGGGATCTAAAAAATGTTGTACAAAGCTAAAAATAGAGAAGCTTAATAGATTTACTTGGTTCTTCTAATATTTAAAGAAAAATAAAAGCAAAGGAATAAAAATATATTTGAAGAGAAAATTCAAATCAAGAAAGAAAGACAAACTCAATAGAAATGGCGAAAAGTTAAATAAAACCGAACGATGACAAAAAGTTCGAGCAAAAGATTTTTATTCAAATAATAAATAAATAAATGAAACTTTCTTTCAGGCGAGGAAAAAATAGATTGATTAAATTTCAGTTCTTTTTTAAATTCGTACTAAAATAATTATTTGCATTACTTGAAAATGTCATATTAAAAGAAATTTTATTCAGTAAATAATTACTACCAAACAATTTTTAAATAATTATTCTCTATATTTGAGCTGCCATTTTGCCAACAAACTCCACGCACCAGAAAACTGATCCCAAGCACACAATGTGCTTCGGTCGGCTACGACATCTGAGTTGCAATAGCTTTTGATAGAGTCAAGTATCCCTAACTTTTTAGGGTCAAGCATTCCTAACTTGACTTTTTCTAAATAATTTTAAAATCAAACCACTTAGAACAAAGATTATGCATAACACCCTGTATACTGAAAACTCAGAAATATTTTAATTCGTCATATATTCAATAGTAAACTTCCTATCCACTGAGGAATAAAAAAGTGAAAATTTACTTTTGTACCCCAAAATACACTCCTACTCAAAAATAAGCAAAAAAGGCAAAACTCGGAATAGAACAAAAACTATTTAATGGATATGCGTGAAAGTTGTACGCGAAGTAGGTGTGGTATTACCAAACCACATATCAAACAATAAAGCAAAGACAAACAAAAACGCATATATTACGTCCTTCGCGTCATAGCAGCCCAAATTGGTAGGCAGATTGATTGGTAGGCAATTGGTGATCCTCCGGCGTCCAGACCCATGTCATATATTGGCGTTTTGATCCCTTTGGGAATGGTTCCATAAGCTATGGAGGATATTTGCATTCGGCGATGCAACCTCTATCTCATAGTAAATTGTGTGTTTTAATTCACCATTTTGCATGTGTGCCGCGTATTTTCGTGTATGTTGCTTATTTTTTGAGCAGGAGTGTATATTTACCTAGACACCATTGCATTGGCTTTTCACCTTGGAATGAAAACCCCCTCCAATAGATCAGATGCCCAATGGTCAAATAGAATGGCACACAAATTACCAATTATCTCACAATCTGAGAAAATCACGTAGGGTCAAGTATCCTTAGATTCCCCTAGTGATTAATTTCAAAACTCGTCCAAGGTGAATGTCAGTAGTACGGGTTCTGATGTGAGTCTTATTTATTTTCATATGTGTGAATAATTAATCGCCCTGATAAGTGCTTCCAAACATGGAAATAAGTTAACATGGAATAATATGAAAATTTTCGAGTGTAATAATTATAGACAATTAGGAGTTTTAGAAATTTAGTTCCCAGATTTTTATTAAAAAATTACTTATATGCTGTTAACTGCGCGACAAAGATATTCGTTGTGGGCTAAGAGTTTGATACCCTTGGTAAAAACTGTTTTTTTTATGCAGAGAAATTTCCTAACCATTTGTTTTGAGATTCTTTAAGATACTCTTTGTTCCTGACATTCTCTCTCTCGTACAGACTGATCTTAATTTTTCAGTGAAATTTGTTGACATTTCATGCATCTTTCAAATTAACGGTTCTGTCTGGTGTTACAGCTGTATGATGAGAAGATTTAAACATCGTTTTATATTTTTAAAGATAAATATTTATTTCTCTGTCAATGGCTTACGATAACAAGATTTAAATATCTATAATAGAATCGTCCAGAGATGTCTGTAACGCTGGGCGGAGCTTAAAATAACCATGCTCCTTTTGTCTGCGTCATTAATGAACGAGCGAATCGGATGATTGTATAAGAATATTACCTCACCTTTCAAAAATGGAAGAGAAACACGCAATTAAATATTTGTTTAAACAATGATATTGGATTGAATTGCGTTTCAAAAATGAAAAGTATTGTTGTAAATTTTGGCAAAAAATATTTTTATAAATAATGCTAGGCGGAGCTTAAAATAACCCCGCCCATTTTGTCTGCGTCATAATTGAACGAGCAAATCGGATGATTCTCTAAGACCTCAGTGTATCTCAGCTTTCAACAATTAAAGAGAAACACGCAATAAAATATTTGTTTAAACAATCAAATCGGATTGAATTGCATTTTAACATAGAAAGTTTTGTTTTAAATTAGGCCAAAAGTGTCATGAGAATTTGTATTACATCTTTCGAGAGTAAATCTGTCACAATCAGATCTGAGATATGGTTTGCATGCTGAAAGTCCGTCTTAGACGGGCACAAATTTTCTAGTCGTTATATACTGCTTAAGATAAATATACAGGGTGTCCACACCTATCGTGGTCCAATAGCTAATTTCTAAACCGTTAGAGATAGAAATGTTGTTCCAATTGGAAAAATGTTTTAAATGAAGGGAAGAATTATAATATATGTTTTTTGAGTCTCTAAATATATTTATGAAAAAGTCACGAATTCTAACTTTTTATGCGGTCTCCCGGTTTTATCAGTCATATTTAGTAAAATATTTTTGACACTAAAATTTTAACCAAAAAAAGTCCCACTCTTCTGTGACTAAAACTGAGCGTGTTCTGGAGCTACGAATTTCATGATTTTTAACCAATCAGCTGCCTCGTCGAGCAAGTGCTGTGCATTGATTGGTGAATCGTCTTCAAGACGGCTATTGAAATGTTGTAAAGTGGTCTAAGTCAGTTATATTCAAAGCCCCATAACTCGGTTAGTTTTAGTCGCAAAAGAGTGGGACTTTTTTTGTTTAAAATTTTAGATTGTCAAAAATATTTTACTTAATATGACTGATGGGACCGAGGGACCTTATAAAAAGTTAAAATTCGTAACTTTTTCGGGAATATATTTATTCACTCAAAAAATATATATTATAATACTTCCCTTCATTTAAGGCATTTTTTCCAATTGGAACTATATATCTATCTCTAACAGTTTAAAAATTAGCTATTGGACCACGATAAGTGTGGACACCCTATATATTTCACTACTCATTGCTGCTCTATGAGAAGATTTAAGCATCATTATACGGAGGGTTCAAAGTTAAAGTGGACCAGATCCGTGAAATTCATTTCCGAAGAAACGGACCTCAAAGTTGATCAGCTTCATTTAAAATGAATGGTGGACTTGTTCATGCCGGATGGTGGATGCAAAGTGAATTACGGACTTGGATCATTATTACGCAGGAAATATATTTCTGCACTACTATGGCAGTGTTTGAGCAAAATGGGCGAGACTTGGATTTGGTCCACATTAATTCTGAACCCTCCATATCGCAGAAAGCAAAGAAGGTTGCGGAAAGTTTACCATTCAACTTTCCATACGCTGTCCGCGAAAGCATTTCCTGGCAAACCGTTTCGGAAACCATTCCCTCAAAATTGACGTAGGAAAGCTTTTAATGAACCACCTGTCCCATCCCATAGTGTGTAGCCCCTGTCGGTATAGGTTAGCGTGCTTGCCTTCCAACTCTATGAACGCGGGTTCGATCTCCGGCTCGGAATGTGGAGTTTTGTCACAATCTACAACAAAATCATACAAATAAGTTCAATTAAAAATTAGATTAATCAAATTAATTGAAATTAATAATTAAGCTTTGATTAATTAAGATTCTTTATTAATTGACATTCCAGATAACACTAAGATGACGTCAGTAGAAAGGGATAAAAAAAGAGGGTTGGACCCCTCTGTAGGAATACGGCTTTGAAGAGGGGGTGAAAAAAGGGGGTGGACCCCTCTGTAGGAATACGACTTCGGAGGGGGTTCTATTTTGACCGCAAAAGGAGGGCTCTTAATAACCTTCTGAAAGGCCTCAAACAAGCTTGTTATAAAAGCTTGGAGAAATCTTACGGGAAACCTTGTTTCTTGTTGACTAGCGAACCTTTCCGCTACCTTGCCGAAAGGTTCAACCCTTGTCATGGAAACCTTTGTGACAACCCTTGCTGATGACAAGGTTTCCAAAACCTTTTAGACAAGCCTTCTTTGCTATCTGGGATATGGTTTAAGTTAATGAATATTTCACTACCCACGGGAATTTTATTCCTGGATGTATAAATTGATATCAACTGGAATTCTAGACAATAACATTTTTATTATAAAATGATAGTCTAGTAATAATTCCATTTTCATTACTAAAAAAATTATATATAGTTAATAAAAGGATTAATTTAATTTAAAATGACGCATATAATTTTTCCCTATTTTAGAAATCTCTTTTGTGGATAAGGCGACGATATTTAATATATGTCCCATATAATTCCTCCACAAATACGTTACGAAGTATTATTATGAAACATCACGGCACGAAATACGGCAAAGCATTCGTAATCTAATTAGTGAAATATTCTTTCAATTCTATTTAATAATGAATTTTGCAGACGTGAAGTAGAAATGAATGTGATCATGCACAAGAAACCATCTTGTGGAAATTAATACCAAAATTATTCAGACATCATAGAATTATAATAGGCTGGTAGACTTTTACGCATCTCTTATTCGAGAACTAAAGAAGATATTTCAAATTTATATTCAGGGTATCTGTTATTCAAACTGCATATTTTATTCTCATGAAAAATTTTTGTCCCATTCAGAACATCAATATTTCGTTCAAAAATTTCTCGCATTTCAAATGAAACGAATTTTACTTGTTTCCTTAAAAGATTTAATCTCACACAGTCCAGAATACAGCGAGCTTTTGCAAAACAGCACTTTTCACGTAAACACATCAATTAATAATGATTAATTTTGAATCTCATAATACGTCTTTCTTTTCAGTAAGAGAAAGGATCTATCGGTATTCGTCAGTTCTTTTGCAATATAATGACACTTTTTTCTGTCATAAGATATTAGCAATCACCTATTGGAAGTGTGACATTAAGTAATGAACAAGCTTTATATATTGACAGAAAATGTCCATGAAGATAACAAATATATGTCGGAAAATAATTGGCAGATTATTCCTATCGAAATGATGCTGTCGCAATCAAATACGTATAAGGTGTGCCCAAATGAAAAGGAGACCTTAGCTGTATCGGCGTTGTATCAAATTCCAGTGAGTTAATGTGCTAGCCGATAGATGGCGTGGTGGTATTCCCAGTTGCACCTGCGTAGTTAGCGGCTTCGCACCAATATCCTCATTTCTGGAGAGTTGTTTCTGCAGTTCTTTGCATGATGGATTCTTCCAGATCAGCACAAAGAGCAGTTATCCTATTTCTTCGCGCAGGAGGGGAGCATGCTTCACAAATTTATTGCAGGATGAAAGAGGTGAACCATATTCCGGTGGTGTCAATGTTATTGATGTGGGACGCATAAACAGCAAGGACTTGCCACGTCCTGGGCAGGACCAACAGTGTCACGACCTCGACTGTGGATGAGCTCATATGGCAGACTCTCGAATCACCACACGTGAAATTGCTGTTGAACTGTCGATAAGCAAAGGAACTGTGAATCACATAATCCGCAAAATGCTTGGTTATGACAAAGCTTCGCACAGTGGGTGCCCAAGCATCTGTCAGAGAATGAGAAGACGGCTAGAATGGGTCTTTCTCTGACCCAGCAGTTTCTACACTGAAGCCATCTACTCCCTTCCTACGCGCTGGGATCAGTGTATCAATGTCAATGGCGATAAGTCTCCTTTTCATTTGGGCACACCTTATATAAGATGACGAGTGTGACTTCTGTCTCGTATTAACAAAATTCAACTTTTTATACATTTTTATTGACTTGTTTCCTGTTCGTAAGATGGAGTGTAATTGGTATTCCACTCAATTCTTGATGTGATAGAATTTTGAAAATATATACACTGAAGAGCCAAAACATTATGACCACCTACTCAATAACGCGTTGCGCCTTCTTTGGCCTTCAAAACAGCTGCAACTCGCGTGGGCAAAGATGCCACAAGTGCTTGGTACATGACAGGAGACAGGTTGTACCAAATGTCTAAGCAGCGGTCACGCAGAGTCGAGATTTTCGGACATGGTGGTGTTTGAGCTCTGAGCTGCTGCTCCATGACATTCCAAATGTTCTCCATCGGATTAAGATACGGCGAGTTAGGTGGCCAGGACATTAAGTGGAATTCATCAGTATGCTCCTCGAACCACTTCAAGACAATCCGAGCCTTGTGACATGGGGCATTGAACTGCTGGAAGATTCCATTTCCAGTTGGGAAGACAAACGCCATGTAAGGGTGCAATTGATCCGCAATGATGTTCAGATAGTTCGCAGCTTTCATGGTCTGTTCTACCATAACTACGGGTCCCAGAGCCGTCCATGAGAACGTCCCCCAAAGCATAATACCACCACCACCAGCCTGTGTATGACCTGCTGTACAAGAGGGGAGCAACTGTTCCTGACGTATCCTGACAAGACCATCGACGTGATGAATGAGAAATCGGGATTCATCCGACCAGGCAACTCTCTTCCACTCATCCATGGTCCAGTCTCGATGTTCCCGGACCCACTGTAGTCGTAGTTGGCGATGACGCTTGGTCAACAGAGGCACACGAGTGGGACGTCTGCTGCACAGCCCCATATCCAACAGTGTCCGCTGAACTGCGTGCTCCGAAACACTTGCACTTGAACCTGCATTGTATTGGGCTGTCAACTGAACTACTGTCTGGCGCCGATTTTGCTTTACCAAGCGGGGCAGTCTTCGACGTCCTTTTTCTTTGATGACGCGTGGACGACCAACACCTTGGCGTCTACTGCTGGTGTCACCATCATTTATCCACTTTGCATGAATACTAACAAGGGCAGATAGTGAACAACCTACCAGTCGTGCAGTTTCGGTGATACTCGCTCCGAGTCTTCGGACCATTACGATCTGCCCTCTATCAAATTCGTTTAGATCAGCAGCCTTTCCCATCACTCGCGAAAGTAAGTGCAAGAATGATTACTTACCTTCTCCAGCAGCAGTCAAATGCCATTCTCACTTAATCACGTGCCCTCCACGTCATCCAGACGAGTTCATTGAAAAATGTGGGGATGGTCATAATGTTTTGGCTCGTCAGCGTACACTTGTGTAATACCGATGACATCACTCTGTTTTCATATTTTGCAACTTTAATTGTGGACACTCTGTATTATATCTTTATCTAAGTGAAAAAATTATTCAGAATCGGCGATTGAGGACAAAAGTGAGGGGGCAAAACAATCTATGGATACCTAAAAGTACCCGTAGGCAACAAAGTTTAAAAATTAAGTTCAAAATTAGCTAGCTTTCCCGGACCCAATTGTTCTAATTAGGCTTAATCAGTACTGAGTTTTGGACTTGATTGGAGTGTTCCGGTTTCTGGAAATTTTTATTTTCTTCAACTTGGTGCCATTCTAATACTCGGTTAACTGCTCTCGGGTTTTCGGAGGTTTTTAGGAATTGTTTTGTTTTCTTTTGAATTGTTATCTTGTCCATTGTAAAGCTTTTAGGTGTCTTCTGTGCTTTTGTGTAGTTTTTGTAATGCTTATTGTCTCTCGATTTTTGTTTGTAACTGTTTAGTTTTTAATGCTATTGATTTTAATTTGTTATCTTTATTTTTTGTACGTGTTTTGTGTTTTTAATGTTTAGTTTTTGCTCTTTGAGTTTTCGCGTTTTGTTGTTTTGCTCTTAATCTTTTTGTGTTTTATGTTTTCTGGAAATTTTTATTATTATTATTTTCTTCAACTTGGTGTCATTCTAATACTCGGTCAACTGTTCTCGAGTTTTCGACGGTTTTAGGAATTGTTTTGTTTCGTTTCAATTGTTATCTTGTCCATTGTAATGTTTTTAGATCTCTTGTGTGCTTCTGCGTTTTTATGTCGTTTTTGTAATGCTTATTGTCTCTCGTTTTTTGTTTGTATCTGCTTGGTTTTAAATGCTATTGATTTTAATTTGTTATCTTTATTTTTTGTATTTGTTTTGTGTTCTCAATGTTTAGTTTCTTGCGTCTTTGCTCTTTGAGTTTTTCCGTGTTGTGCTTTTGCTCTTAATCTCTTTGTGTTTTTAATGTTAAGCTTTTTGTGTTTTAGCTCTTGGGTTTTGCGTTCTGTATTTTGCTCTCATTATTTTTGTGTTTTGTGTTTTTAATTTTAAGCTTTTTGTGTTTTTGCTCTTTGCGTTTAGTGTTTTTGCTCTTTATCTTTTTGTGCTTTGTGTTTTTTCTCTTTATCATTTTTTGAGTTCATTGTTGTAAACGATGGTTTTTAAATTGTTCTGCTCACCCTTGGGGTTCTTTGTAAATTCTTTTTTAATGTAGTTCATTTCTTTTGTTTTATGTTTCCCCTCCGGCCTGTGAAAGGCCTTACACCCTCTTGGGTAGGATGGGCCGGGGAGGGTTGTAAATAAATAAATAAATAAATTGTTCTTTTATAATTTCTAGTTTTAGGTAGCTAAAATGAAACAAAATGTTAATTTTTTCAGCAAAAAGACGGGGGGTAACCACTGACTAAATGTATCCATAAAATCATTATTTGTAACATTAGCACAAGTCTACAATTAAACCGAAGTGCTTTGAGAATTCCCAAATGGTCGGTAATAACTTCACTGACAAAAGCAAAACTTGTTGAGATTTTTAAAAAAGTGATAATTTACTTAAATCCAACCATTGAATGAACTATAAGGAGAAATCAAAAATATTGAGTTAGATTTCTGGTGCTAAATCAGGGATATCAGACTGCAATGCTAGCAAGGGACAGAGAAACGAGTTCTAAGTTTAGGTGAACCACAAAAAAAATCCGCAGGTTTATTTTGAAAATAGGGTATTACTAATATAATAGCCTATATCCCTCGGTAAAGCTCTGACGTCACCAACAATAAAACTCGCGCCATAGCACTGCGAGACGTTAAACGGCATTATTTCATTGTTAGAGAACCTAAATTTCAGTAATTTTAAATTTAAAAGAATAATGGTCGTTCTAATTTCAAATTTAATAGCTCTGAAATAGTGAAATAAAATTTGTTATCGATTGATATAAAATTTATCTCGCTATAATGAATAGTTCTCTAGAAATTTTAAATTATATTAATCCTATATTTCAAATTAATTTCCGATTTTTAGTAGAAAGTAGTAAATTACGTCAGTGGTATATCATGCGCGTGATATAGTTTGAACGCCACGATGCATCTGATTATTTATTGCAATCGCGATGATATAATTTGATAATATTTTTGGCAGAGTGAAAATTTACACAAAGACAGTTGAAGTACAAGGAAAATTGTTAAACAACGAAAAATACTTCACACTGAATGTTGTTTACCAAAAGGTTTTTTGAATAAAGAAATAAGTAAATAAAAAAAATATTTCCTATCATAAAACATATGTTTATTTTATTTGTTTCAATCAATGCTAAATACTTCTCTCGCATATATGTCTATTTAAACACGTCAAATTTGACGGGAAATCTCTCGAATGAAGAGGCAATTTTCACCCGTCATACTATGACGGGGGATTTTCTAGTTAAAATAGAACGAGAATAACAGTGAAGTTAATGTCATCTTCCGGTCACTTTGCATATCTTCTCTGCTAGAATCTTTCCTACTTCGGAGGATATCTTGGCCGCATTGGTTAGCCTCAAAACTGATCCAAGAAGAATGTCAGTAATTTTGGATCTTACAGGAAACAAATTCCCTTTCAAAAGTGAAAATAATTGCTCGCACGAATTTCTGCTTTCAAATATAGAAGTAATTTCAATTGCTATTTTTCGAATATTTTCAAACCTATATAGCAAATATTTGTAAATTCCAGATTTCCCAACTTCACTTAATTTTGCCTTCAAATCTGAGCAGCATTGGATCTCGATTAGGGCAATCGGTTAATAATGCGTTTGCGTATGGTTAGATACTCATTCTATACCTAAGGAGAAAATCGAAGAAAACAAAGAAATTATTTCTTCCAAACGGTGATAGGAAATTATTTTACTATCGGCTCCTAAATTATTCGCTTTTAATGGCAAGGGAATCCCTGCGTCGATGTAACAGAACTAGTAATTAGTCACTGACTAATGTTGTGATTCGTTATTAATAATGATCCATACTTAGGAGTTTTAAAAATTACGCTATGAAACATTTTATTAAAAATTTTGTTACATACACTTATGCTTGGTGGACCTCGAGTTTGACATCCCTGTGCTAAATAATATTAATTTAAACAGATATCCAAAGCAATGCAATTAATTACTTTACATAAAGTAAGATACTGTAGAAAATAAGCTTCTCAAAGTCTAAGTTTAGTCTTCGAAATCATGAACCAGAGAGATGCGAACTCTAAATGCTAATGTGAATACTGACCTGACCAGAGAGTAGTAAAGAGCTACTCGAGGGCAGGATGGATACTTCTTGTTCCCATGCAAAAATACATTAGTATCAGCGTAGGTGACCAGTTACCATGTGCGGTTTCACTACAAGTATCCCCCTCGCGGTTCATTAATCAACGGAGTACAATACCATCTATCTTGTAATTTATGGCTCTTCTAGAACCTTACAAAAGATTTCAGAATGAAAGAAGACTCTCACTATGGAGCTTATTTTGACTATAATGCGTTCAAAACAAGTGTAAATGTACACAATTCCATTGATAACCATTAGGCATCTAGAAAAAGCCTAGATAATTTCAGAAGCTCTATTTTAGTCCTGGACGTCTAAAATTTCAGTAAATTAACTCGAAATTTTTCCTCCAATATTCTTGAAGTTTTAATTTATGATTTTCTGTAAGATTCAACAATATTTTTTGAGTGTATCAAGGTGGCTGTACCTAAGGGGGTTCTCATATGAGGGGAGCGACCCCAAAGGGGGACGGAATGAAGCAAGTTTCTTTATTATTATTTTGTAGATTCTATGTCTAGACAATAAACTAAACCCATTCATTATGTTTTTCATTATATTTCAAAAACTTTAATGCTTTGCTCCGCAAAGGGTTTTGAGGGTGAGGTAGTATATTTTTACAAAAAGTCGCTTTCCAGCACTGTGAGTCTTATGATTGGAAAGAGAGTTTTACAGGGGTAAGTATGAGACGACGGGCAGCAGCCACGTCTGGACCCCTGACCTTGGCGACCATATTGGTGACACATTTGGCGACTTTGACGACGAAATATGGGATCTCAAAGGTGCTAGAATCTTCTCGATATCTCTATTAGGAGAGGAGATACGCTTGAATGTACTAGATGATTCCATGTGACGTCACGGCCTGCCGGGGGCACTATATAAGGAGAGCGCTTGGATGACGGGGTGAATGTTGATCCATTGGGATCGCCTTTGAGAGCGAACGTCTTTGGAGTTCCATCCTCTGTGCGGTCTAGTAAGCTGTTAGACGCCGAGCGGTATTGAGTAGTATTGATCCACTGGAACGGCTTTAGAGTTTCGTCTGCAGTGGAGCTAGGAAGCTGGTGAGCTGAGCGCTATTGAAAGTGCTGTTATTGTCATTATTAGTGACTTGCTGATTGTTTGTGTTGCTAAATCTGAAAGTGCTGAACTGTTGTTACCTGTGAATTGTTGTCTGTTTACGTTGCTGATCTGTTCAAGAACTATTGTTTCCTGTATCTGTGCTACGTGTTTTCCTGCATATTTGTGAATAAACCTTCATTCTTCATTATCCTGCGTGCTGAACTGTTTAACACCATACACCCACAGACAGATTTTTGTAACAATATTTTTTCTCTCTTCATAGCAATGTATCATAACTACTCTTGAACCAGAGTCAAACCATTTAAATTTGTTGCATTCCGTCTATAAATTTTATTTGCTCTCCCATTTGTTATGTGTCTCGTTGTACGAGTATGGTATTGAAGTTAGCGAAAATCCATGCGATATAAAGTGTTTCCTAATAATATTATCTTGTTCAGAATTAGAAAGTGCGCTTCAAAAAAGAGAGGTAATGAATTATCTTGGAAACACTGAATAACGAATCGCCAGATGGGGTAATTTTCTTGCTATTCATCATTGTGGGATGGGTTGTAATCCCTAATGATTTACACACGAGTCATTTCAACCGCACAAAGGAAGTGACCACTTTATGTGCCAGGGAAATCGGACACTCATTCCAACTCAATGGATTAAGGCTCGTAAATAAAAAATTATTATTCGAAAGTTCAACAATTTTACATAACTGTTGAGCATTAATTTTCAGATACATTTCGGAATAATTTCTAACATACGAGTTTTATCATCCTAAATCATTTTCACTCACTTTTCCCTTGA
>BGPR01007244.1:62337-72746 GCA_013235015.1 Araneus ventricosus | reverse complement strand
TTGTTACAAACATGGAAAGTCGCTTCCCAGCAATGCAAGTCTTATGGTTGGGAAGAGAATTTTACAAGATTAAGCATGGAGTGACCTCAGCGACTCTTATGGCACCCATGACCTTGGCGGCAAACTTGGCGATTTGGCGACAAATAGATGATTCCCGAAAATGCCACCCTTTTCTCGATATTTCTACTAGGAAAGGGAATACACGAGAAAACACCATATGACGTCACGGCCTGTCGGAGAGAATATTTAAGGACGGCACCTAGTTCAGAAGAGCGTCTTTGATCGACTGGTTACTTCGCTTTGAAGCGCGAACGTCTTCGGAGTTCTATCCGCTGTGTGAGCTAATCAGCTGGTAAGCTGAGCTGTTATTGTCGTTACTAGTTATTTGCTGACTGTTTGTGCTGTTAGATATCGAAGTGCTGAACTGTCATTACCTGTGAATTGTTGTCTATTTACATTGGTAATCTGTGCAAGGACTATTGTTTCCTGTACCTGTGCTACGTGTTTTCCTGCATATTTGTAAATAAACCTTATTCTCCATTATCCTGCGCTTTGGACTGTTTACACCATACATCAGAGAGACCTTTTGCTACAATATTTACACACCCCGTGGGTAAGGGGTAAAGGGCCGAAGCCCCCCAAAGTCCCAAAAAGATGACAATTAGTATAACATCACCCAAGAGCTGACAGACACAATTAACCACGAGCAAGGCAATTAACACATAACGTTTTACAATTACGAAGAAACGATTTAAACAAAGCAGAAAAAATAAGAATACGAAACAAAACAGAAAATGACTTTAACAAAAACATAGAACATATTGCGCTGGTGTTTAGATAATAAAACATCTCATCGAAAACAAACGACCAAGCAGTACCAATTTCAAACAATCAAATTACACTATGAATACAAATACAATAGTTAAAACAGAGACAATTCTTACACTTCCAATAACAAACAAAAAGACCCCTATAACTTAAGACAAGGGGGCCAAAAATATACCAAAATTTAATAGAGTCAATAAGGAACCATTAGGCACCCAAAATTAACCTCAATTATTAAAATTTCGGCTGGTTTCTATGAAATACAGAAAAAGGTCCGTTTAACGTAGGCCGTTTGACAATCACTAAAGAACATCAAAGCCAAGCAAGCAAGCAAAAACAAATTGAAAACATTCACAAGGCATTAAAATGAACAAAATTGACAAACAATCAAGAAAAATCAATGTCAAGCAACATTACAAATACATAAACAACAGTCAAAAGGAAAACAGTTCTTGCAGTCTGTAAACATTCAAAGGTCGTACCCCGGTAAAACGGGGGATTGTTGCATGAGCCGCTTGAATTCAGGGCTATTTTGCAGGAACCACAGTGCTTGACTATCTGATGCGGTGGCCGGCCATTCAGTTGTTTACCCGGATGCTTAGGCCGGGTGGGATCTTTAAGGCTTATGTCGAGTTGGACTCGACATAAGCCTTAAAGATTGGGACACCATTTTGAGTGTTTAGACACAAGTTTATTTGACGATGTTACTTACAAAAGTCATGTATAATGAAAGAGAATGAAAATAAGAATACTTACAGCACCACCTACACCTTTTGACATAATAAATTTGTAACACTTTTTTCTTTCTCACATACGAAGTATACAAGTATTGTAATCGTCAAAAAATTCGAACTCGAGATTTTGACGAATCTCCACGTTTTAGACCTCCCTGAGTCCGAAAAACACAATTTTGGAATTATGTCTGTCTGTCTGTGAACACGATAACTCGAAAACTATTACAGCTACGGGGATAAATTTAAATTTGGTATGTGGTCTTTAAACATAATTTGTAGGTTTCTATCAAATTTTGGACAAAATCCGTCAACTGGAAGTCTGTCTATCTGTCTGCCCGCGGTCATTCGAACTCTATAACTCAAAAACTTGAATAGCTAGATGAATAAAATTTGGTACACAGTTTTATCATCATGAATGTAGGTCCGTATAAAATTTTGGGCCAAATCCGTCAAAGGGCTGACTGTCTGTCGGAAGAGAATCCGTTATCTCCACGCGCATGCGTACTGGAAGATGGGATCGGAATTTCATTACGGAGTAGCGAATTACGTCAGTTTGTCCTTGAGTCGGTTAGAGAGGAAAATCGTTACGCATCTCTTTGAAATTCTTTACCTAGATATTTTTGAATCACTATAATGAAAAACCTTCTGGTAGTCATTGGATTCTTGGTAACAATAGGTTCGAATTTTTTTAGCCGCGCGGGGGAAGGGGAAACGGCACCTTTTGGGGGAAGTATACGAGAAAGTTGAGGGGAGACCACTCCCGCTGGTTCGGACTGAGGGAGGTCTAAAACGCGGAGATTCGTCAAAATCTCGAGTTCGAATTTTTTGACGATTACAATACTTTCTCTTTGTATACTTTGTATACAAGAAAGTAAAAACGTTTGTTGTAGTGATCCACCGTCCTTTAAAGTTTCTCCCATGAATTCTGAAACACCCTGTACAATCCTTCAGGTTCACCGTGACTTAACAGAAGCTGTGCTCTCTCATCGTTGCCACGAGTGTTGCCCCAATCAGATCTGAAACAACAACAACCTGCCGTTGAGGATTCGAGCATAATTCATTTGAATCAGCACTCGTTTAATGGAGCGGGCAGTTTGTGGCAGATAAGCTTTCACGCGAGGATCTGTCATGTTATCTCTCTCGGTAATTGCGTTACTTTTAAAGTGGTGCGTGGGAGAAAGGTTTTATCTGGGCAGAATCGGTTCGTCACGCCATTTTTTCGTGTTAATAACTTCCGCTGATAAAGATGGAGTAATTGACGGAGACAGTTAGATTGTTGTCCGAGCAATTAATAGGTTCTGGCAGCGTGCTCGATTAATTGGTTTCGGCAGGGAGAGAAAACAGTGCAAGTCAGGGTTTTAACTTGCGTGTCCATTGTTGTGATATGAACGGGTTGTATCGACGGAATTGAATCCCCAACTATTCACTTTACGTGATTTCGGGTCTGGCTACTAGTTAATGTTTTTTTGTTTTTTTTTTACTTTCTCGTATACAGAGTGTACAGAGAGAAAGTATTGTAATCGTCAAAAAATTCGAACTCGAGATTTTGACGAATCTCCACACAAAACACAATTTTGGAATTATGTCTGTCTGTCTGTGAACATGATAACTGGAAAACTATTAGAGCTACGGGGATGAAATTTGGTATGTGATCTTGACACATAATTTGTAGGTTTCTATCAAATTTTTAACAAAATCCGTCTAATGGAAGTCTGTCTGTCTGTCCGCGGTCATGTGAACACTAGAACTCGAAAACTTGAATAGCTAGATAGATAAAATTTGGTACACAGTTTTATCATCAGGAATGTAGGTCCGTATAAAAGTTTGTGCCAAATCCGTCAAAGTGTCGACTGTCTGTCGGTCTGTAT
The DNA here is from genome assembly GCA_013235015.1 of Araneus ventricosus. Classification (NCBI taxonomy): domain Eukaryota; kingdom Metazoa; phylum Arthropoda; class Arachnida; order Araneae; family Araneidae; genus Araneus; species Araneus ventricosus. The sequence goes on along the minus strand of BGPR01007244.1, from coordinate 69,319 downwards.
AATCGCAAACTTGTAAAAATTATATCTCATAAGCCCTTTGGCCTAGATAAATAAAACTTGGTATCACGGATGCTAACATTAATTATAGATTTGTTCCAAGTTTTCATCTCAATCTCTTAAAAAATAGGTGTTCAAATTGAATATTCAATTTTTCGCATGCGTTTTCAAATTGCATATGCATTTCTCCACGCGCATGCGTACTGGAAGCAATCACTGTGCATGATTTTCAGTGGCTTCAGGACGAAAGGATGACTCCTGCTCGGCGCTTTTTTCTTCCATTTTGGCTCCTTTTTCTCCCTTTTGGCGAATTCTGATTCTGCTCGGATTATTTTATTTCCGTTTGTTTTGTTGTTTTTACGTGTGCTGGAGGGACTTGTTTCGTTCTGGGAATAGAGCAGATTCGAAATTTTTATCTGATCGAGGGTGCGGAGAACAGACACGCTATACGAGAGTTTTTGAGAAATGAGTGTACGAGAAAGTTTAGGGAGGCCACTCCCGCTGGTTTAAATATGTAGTCGAAAAATGAAATATAGTTGAGCACCGTTCGTACTTTTCTCATTTATATATGTTCAATCTACGACATGAAATTTTATATTATCAATGCATATGATATTTAAATTTGTTGATATATTTCAAATTTTTAATTTCTTCAATTGAAAGAAAAATCTGCTATAAGTTTGTAAAATATTGCGTTAAAACATAAATTTCTTCCAACATAGATAAATAATAATCGATTTAAAATATATTTTTCAAAGTCCCTTCAAAGATACAAGATATTTTCCACTGAATTGTTAAGCAATAAAATAAATGGCCTTTGTTTTGTCATTACAGTTATTAGTAAATGCTGTACTTATAAAGTGCTTTAGTAGAGTCATTTAGATTATTCATGAGGTTAAAAATATAAAAGAAACTGCAAATGTTACTAAATCTAAGTGAAATAAAGTCATGGTTGAATGGAATGAAATTTCAATAACTTTAATGTATATTTTAAAGCATTAAATTAAACATATTCAACGAATATTCCGCAAAAGATAAAAAGAACTGCGCTTAAAGCTTGAATCTGTAAATAACCAAAAAGCTTTTACAAGAAATGAACAAAGCTTATTAAAATATATTTTGTCAGTATTGGTAGATTTTTTTTTTTACTTTTCCCGTCTTTTCAAAAGTTTTCATTCTTTTAACCTTCCAAAATTATTCTGACAGTTAAAAAAAAAGTTGGTTGTTTGAGAAGCAGTCTGGAAAAGATTTGTTGTACCTCTGCTTGTTATGGGATTAAAAAAAATCGTTATTTTGGGTTTTAAAAAAAGTCTTCCTTTGTTAAATCGTGAAAACGATTTTTTTTCCCTGCTTTCATTTTTTAAACTGTGAGGTGTTTCAGTATTTATCGATTCTTCTTTTATTCTTCAAGAATTTTTAGCGCTCAGTCGTGAAAAAGGTTTTAACTTGTTTACGAAGATTTTTTTTTCTTCTTTTTCACCTTGTTCGAAATGCAAAGCGTGTCATATCTGTGCTAATGATATCGTCTGCGATATTTTAATCTGCTGTGAATCATATTTTTGGGGAATAAGTCGCTCATTAGAGTTTTCGATTTCCTATAATTTTCGCATTGTTGTAGATGTCGAACTCGTTAGTAGAACGCTGCCTCCTGCTCTACACATTAATAAAATAGTGCTTTTTTTCGTTCTGGTAATGAACGTAATTGCCATTGTGCCACTGGGACGTCTGTCAATTTTTTTTTTTTTTTGTAAATACTTTTTGCTGTTGTCTGTTCTTGTGATGGCAACAACATGTTGTGTTTTCTTTTATTTTTAGATTTTTTTTTTTAGTAAAAATTGGAAAAAAAGAATATGGATGCCTTTCTATGAGGGTGCCATTTTTTTTCTCTTGACCTAATCAGCTCGGCAATAATTTTAGCTCGTCTTTTAATGGCAATTTTCATCTCTTTTTTGTTTACTGATTGAAAAGAACTATGGAATGAATAGGGAATAATAGCCTTTGTTGCTGAAAATCCCCCCAAAAAACCCAATCAAATCAAATTAGTAGAAACTCTGGCAGTGTCGAGTAACGGTTGTCTCGCAAATCCTTATCATTTTTGTATTCTTTAGGTGATAAATATAATATTTAAAATCCTTTTAAAATAAAAGGAATAATGACGCGGGAGTAAAAACGTTATTATGAAATAGACAGGTTTTATCTCTAAAGCATTGTCAATTTGTGCAATTTCATTCATCTTCTATTGTATATGATGATTTGCTGTAACTTGAAGTGTTAATAGCATGCACACGATTAGATGTCATTCCAATAATTAGGAATAACAATTTAGATAATTTGTTATTGAACGTGTTTTTTTCAGAAGGGTAATATTTAATAAAGTGGAGCCTTTATTATCCGGATCACTATTATCCGAGATCCCTACTAACCCAGCCGGTATCAGAAAATCGAACTTTGTTTTTCATCAATACTTATAAAAGGCAGTGTGTGTGTGTGTGCGATGTCCAGACGAATCTGTCACACTTACAGCCTTGAAATTTGGCACACAGGTAGTCTTAATGGTGACTCAATGCTCTTCGAAGCCGGAATTTTAAATTTAATCTAGAAAATTTTTTATTTAATGTTTTGTGTTGTTTGGTTGATTTTTCGCACTAATTTCTGAATAGAATGGTTTTGACTAATTGCACGAAAAAAATAGACACGCCATCGAAAAGAGCACACGATTTTCGTTCTAATGAAGTTAGTTTTGAATTTCTTACTTAATTTACTGAATTTTGAGAAATTTTTAAAAATAGTCAGTTTTGCTATCGAAATTTTATTTTTTGTTTTTAAATTTGCTGCGTCCAACGTTCTAATAACACTATTATTTTCAATTATTTTCAGCTTATAACTGCAACGGTTCTGTCGAATTTAAAACAAGAACGGTTAAAATATCTTTTCCCGTTTATTTTTAATTAATTTTTCCTGGTCAGTTGAAAGATATTTTTCCTCTAGCGAGGCTTCCTCCCGCGACACCTCTCCGGAACGTTGCGGGCAATTTCATTGGCTGACGGGGCAGGGTGACGTCATAACCTTCAACTGAATGACTTCGATTATTATTTTCGGATTCTATTTTATATTTTGCTTGTTGTATAATAATCATTTTCACGTTACAATTTTTTAATATTGTTTCGGATTAACGTACTCTGTATTGCTTTTCTACAATTGAAATGTCATTATCGCGAAGAAAAATAAGCGGGAAAATCAATAATGTGTATCTTTTGTTTTGTTTTCAGAACTTTTTCATGTCATTGCGGGCGTTTTTTGTCTTTTATTTTTTATTTTGTTGAAGTCCTGATTCCACGGGGAACGCCGTGCGCGTAGTGCTAATTTTTTAATAAAGTCAATGAATTTTCCGGAAAAGGGTGTCAAATTTGGCGTTGAAATCAATTTTCACGATGCGAAGGCATGTAAACGATCGTTATCAGGAATTGATCCCTTATAACTTAAGTTATTTAGCAAAAAAAAAAAAGACCATAGTTACATTCGTAAGCACTTCAATAATGTGAGCAAATTTCATGCCTATTTATGAAAAAAAAAAAAAATGGTACTGCAAATATTCAGAATTTGGGTTGTTGAAGGGGGGGGGAGATATTCCTTTGACAACATTCTTAAAGAATCATTCGGAAAATTCAAAAGAAACGGCAAAAAACAGTAACTTTCGCAAATTCTCTTGTTAAGAAAACTAATTAATGTTTAAAAAAGTGCATATGAGAAGTTTGATAACTAATAAAAGATTTTGTTAAAGTGTTAATACGTCGTATTTTTATAATTTAAAATAAATGATTTTGGAAAACCTTGTCAGAAAAAAAGAAGTCATGATTTAAAATTAAGTCTGTATTAACCGAGTTTTCGATTTTCCGAGTTGATTACGGCTCCAATCTGTTTGGATAATCGAGATTGTACAAAAAGTTGGAAATTATTTTATTTATTTCTTGAGTTACGAAATTTCTTGGGTTAAATTCTTCACTTAATGTAGCCTCACAAAATTATAGAAAATATTGAATGACAAAACCAAATTAATTTTAATCAGAAATGAAAATCCTTAGTTTTCAAAATGCACATAATATTTTTTCTTCGGCTTAATAATTCTAGTTATAATAAATTAAGTACTTACATTTAAAATGTTTTATATTTTGGGGCCTTTTATGCATCTTTAGTCATGCAACGGCCTTCCAAAATACTTAAACTTCAAAGATAACTTAAAAATTCCAAGGTTTACACCCGATTATGATTATACAACCTTCGTATTTATTTTTTAAATAAAAAAAATTACAACTGTTTTGCCTGAATTGTGCTGCAAAATGCAAATTATCAGCAGATTTCAACATGCAGACGATATTTTCAAAAGAAAATGATTCTAGCAAATTATTAATTAAGAGCTTACATATAAATGTGCTTAGTATTTTCCCATCTTTTTTGATGAATTGCTTGCGAAAAAATTCCGAAATGCTTAGACTTCAAAGATATGCTTAGACTTCCAAGGTATTGTATTGAGAATGTGCAGCCTTCGTGTTGCTAGTTAAAATAAGTTAATTTAGAACTATTCTGTCTGAATTGTGATGCAAATTGCGCAAAAATGAAAACAGTTAATTTCAAAACGCAGACGATATTTTAAAAAGACAAAAGCAAATAATTAATTAAGAACTTATATATAAATATGCTTAATATTTTTACTTTCTCGTGTACGAAGTATACAAAGAGAAAGTATTGTAATCGTCAAAAAATTCGAATTCGAGATTTTGACGAATCTCCACGTTTTAGACCTCCCTGAGTCCGAAAAACACAATTTTGTAATTATGTCTGTCTGTGAACACGATAACTCGAAAACTATGAGCGCTACGGGGATGAAATTTGGTATGTGGTCTCTAAACATATTTTGTAAGTTTCTTTCAAATTTTGGACAAAATTCGTCAGCGGGAAGTCTGTCTGTCTGTATGTCCGAAGTCATGCGAACACTAAAACTCAAAAACTTGAATAGCTAGATGGATAAAATTTGGTACACAGTTTTATCGTCATGAATGTAGGTCCGTATAAAATTTTGGGTCAAATCCGGTAAATTGTTGACTGTCTGTCGGTCTGTATAATTTACTTTTGAAAAGAATCCGTCATATCCACGCGCATGCGTATTGGAAGCAATCTTCTGTAGATGCGAAAGCTATGGAGCGAATTACGTCAGTTTGTCCTTGAGACGGCAAGAGCGGAAAGTCGGTACGCATCTCTTTGAAATTGTTTCTTTACCTAGTTTTTACTTGCTTACTGGAAGTAATTAATCCCTGTGCATGCATTAGCGGAGCTTGCTAGAAAATAAATATTGCTAAGTTTTAATACATACGCATCTCTTTGAATTTGATTCTTCTCCTAAATATTTTACAATCGCTATAATATACAATGTAAAACCTTCTGATAGTCATTGCATTCTGGGTTACAGTAGGTTCGAATTTTTTATCCACGCAGGGGGAGGGGAACAGCATTTTTTTGGGAAAGTATACGAGAAAGTTTAGGGGAGACCACTCCCTTTTTGATTTTGATATGCGATTAATATGCTAAAACCTTCGTCGATGAATGTCGTACAAAATGGTACAAATATCTCCAATATCAGTTTAGTATTTCTCGAGTTTTAAGCGTTCACACTTACAGACGCAGGGGACATTTTATATTATTGTTACAAAGCTATAAAGTCGTTTCCCTGAGATAAATTTGGCGACCATTTTGGCGACTTGGCGGCAAAGTTGGCGACAAAGAGAATTTTCTAGAAGGACCTCGAACTTTCAACCTATTTCTACTGGTTTCCTGAACTTTCTAGAGATTATGTCACTTCCTACGTAATGAAGTCACTTTCTGTTGAAAAGTATAAAGGCAAGCTCTCAAGCTAAGAAGAGTCAGTTGGAATTTGATCAGCAAGCAAGCTGGTGAGCTAACAAGAAACCTTTGAGCGCTGTGTTGAGATTTATTGGTAGTCTCTGTTGTGAATTTTTACAAGTGCTGTTTTAATACTTGTGCTACGTTTCTTTGCTTGGAATATTTGTAAAATGAAAAGCTTTATTTTTTAAATTCTGCTTATTGGATTGCATTCATGTAACCCACAAGACAACTTCATTACACTATGTATAAATGTGCTTAATATTTCCTCTCTATTTTAAGACATTTCGAGCACAAGTTGAGTCATACAACAAAGTTCCGAAATGCTTGGATTTCGAAGATATGCTTGGACTTCCAAGGTTTCTGTTCTATTCAGAATGTGCAGCCTTCATGCTTCTAGTTAAAATACAACAAATTTAGAACTCTTTTGTCTGAATTATGCCGGATTTTAATTAAAATTTCTTCTCTTTAACTTGTTTTCGCAACCATTAATATTACGTTGCGCAACAAACTGCTATTCTTCATCAAGATCATCTCCGCCGAATCTAACCTTTCACAACTGACTGTTACACGTTTCGTCTTAGCATTGAGGCATAGCTCTTTAATTAAGTGTAGCCTTGCTGCCAAATTTTTTCTTTCTTTCCCTTTTTAATGCTTAATAAAAACGAATTTTAATTTGGCGAGGTTTTCCACTCGGATGCTTTATTTCCCGCTTTCATCTCGATAATTCGCTATAAAAGCGTTTTGTAGCGTTTTTTTATAGTCTCTTCATTCGGAATTTATTAGCCGTATTGAGCAAGGATTATGTCTTTTGAAAAAACGCACGCTTCACGCAAAGCGGAATCCTTGAGTCTTTATTGTGGGTGAATTGTCATCCATCCCACACCAGTGAATATATTTCTGCTCGCGCATATTTCTTTAATGACAGCTTGAGCGAGACGTGCCAATTTAGGAGTATTGTTTGTGGGAGGAATGTTCCCTTGCCCTTCTTTCGCAACCACCTGTTGCTGGAGGTTGTCTGGGCCAATTTTGAGTTACTTCATCAGTGCTGTTAGTCTTTGTCTCAATGTCGAAGTTGTTATTTATTGTT